>JBAMBO010002704.1:0-11591 GCA_037044535.1 Lordiphosa magnipectinata | reverse complement strand
TATACCAAAGGTACACAGAGTATATTAAGTTTGTGCAAAAGTATGTAACAGGGAGAAGAAATCATTTCCAACCCTATTAAGTATATATATTCTTGATCAGCATCAACAGCAAAGTCGATATAGCCATGATCTAGTTTATTTTTAATTCTCACCACTCCCCCTGCCGCCCCGCAATTTGGTCATATTTTCCACAGTTTCGTAGACAGATATTTCTTACCTTCTAAAGATATTTAGTCATCAATATTATTCATCGATTTGCTGCAGGAATGATAAAGATCGTATGAACGATACTCAAGTTATGAGCAAAAAAAAAGATCAGTTAACACAGCCCCCACCACCCACCCACCACCACAGCATTCCATTCAACAAAGATAATCTTAGAGAGAGAGAGAGAGAAACTAAGAGATAAGCGTCTAACAAAAATATTGCACGACAACCGCGTGACTCCTTGGATAAGACTTTTTTATACCCTTGTAGAGGGCAGGGCTTAATACCGGAACCGGTACCGGAACCGCAGATGATGACTTTCTTCTGCTCCGGAATGTGTGGGACTCAGTTCGCGAAATTGTACGCATATTAGAACCAGCGGAGGTGACCACACCTAAACTTCAACCGAAAATCTTATTTTTGGTGATTTTTATTCCATTTGGATACACTGGATCTCTATCAAAACAGTTACTGGATTCCATTAAGACTTTTCTCGCACTTAAGCGTGTTTGATACCATGAAAACATTCTTCACTGGTGGTCAGAATCCTCCACAAAGTTCCCAGAATTGTATGAGATTTTAAAAGTCGTGCTTTCTGTTCCAGTTACGCAGGTTCTCTGGCGATAAATTTATAATGTATCCGCTAAGAAGTTGTATGGGATCAACCACATTGAATGCAGTTATGTTACCGCGAGCAAATCACAAAAATGCTATATTAGTTACATAAGACGTGGACGTACCGGTATACCGAAATAAAAATCTGGGTACCGTATCGAAACCGAAAACCGAAATTAATTGAAAACCGAAATAGAACCTTTAACCGAAACATTCATTTCGGGACGTACCGGAACCGGTACCGGAACCGAAATTCGTTTCGGGATTAAGCCCTGGTAGAGGGTATATTAAAATTGTCCAGATGTTTGTAACGCACAGAAGGAAGCATCTCCGACCACACAAAGTATATATATTCTTGATCAGCATGACGAGCTGAGTTGATATAGCCATGTCCGTCTGTCCGTCCGTCTGTTTCTATGCTATATCCTCCGTCAGTTTTAAAGCTATCTTAACTAAACTTTGCACGAAGCCTTTTGGTACAAATACGCAGCACATTTGTCGGAGCCGGCCGGATCGGATGCCTATAGCATATAGCTGCCATAGGAACGATCGGTCAAAAAACTAGTTTTAGTGAGAAAAACTTTTTTGTGTTCAATGCAAACGCCCCCAAACCTCGCATTTTTCAGTTTTCTATGCTTTCAGATAATTCCAGCAAATTTTATGAAAATCGGAAAACTATATAGTATAGCTGCCATACAAAAGAAATGTCTGAAAAAAGTCTTAGTAGGAAAATCTTTTTTGTTTTTAATGCTATCGCTCCCAAACATGATACTGATCAATAACATATGCTACCCCACAATTCTGCCCAGTTTGGTTCAAATCGGATGACTATGGCTTACAGCTGCCATTGGAACTATCGGTCGAAAAGAAGATCTAGTGAGAAAAACTCTTTTGTTTTCAATGGTAGCGTCTTTATACCTTCCAGTTGTGATTATTATCAGTTTCCACACAATTTTGGGGAGTTCGGTCAAAATCGGATGAATATATCGTATAGCTGCCATATAACAAACTGGCAAGCAAATGCTCAAAGTAATGGAGCCATCAAGCTGCAAGGGTAAATAAACTTCGGTTGAGTCGGTCGAAGCTAGCTTTGCTCTATTTTTTGTGGGTAATATCAGGTTTCGTAATATGCTCAAAAGATATTTCTCTGCCTAGATGTCTATTAATATCTATTTCCCGCGTGTTACTAACAATTTTTTGGTGTGTACTTCCGCTGCGTCGCGACACACCGCAGAAACACCGCCGGAGTGCCGAGTACACGAGGGTAATAAAAATTTGCTATCGGCGGTGTTTGCAATGACCTGTTTCCAAACAATGAACCGCCCTCTCATGGTGTATCCTGAATACCGATTTCATGTATTATAATATTATATTCTGGAGCAAATGCGAGCGGCGCACAGTGGGAGATTTCGTACATTTAGGTGGAATTAATTCATATTTCAGATTTAAAAGAAAGAATATTATTGACTGATAAAACTATAAAAGTAACAAACTAAAAAACTAAAACTGTGATAAACTAGTGGTTTACAAAAAAAAAAAATTAAATGACCCATTTCTACTGAAACTATTTTTAAGTGTAGTTTGGATTGGTGATCTCAAAAATCGATTTCCAAAATTTTTTTATGGCAACGTTTTTTAAATATAAATTTTTTTCATTTTTACGGTAGGTGCACTTATATTTTATGCCATATCTTAATTCATAATGATCAGATGGTGTCGAGCAAGATATGAATCGAAATTTTATTAAATTGTCAATAATAACTTAGAAGATTGGTTTTAAATCGGTTTAGAAGTTTGAATACAATTACCAAAAATATTTCAAAAAAATCGATTTTTTGCTCGAAAATGCAAGAAATTTCATTTTTAATCGCCTAGGAAATATATAAAAAATCCAAAAAAATTAATTTTATTCTTTTGACTTAAGAATCGCACTACTACAAAGATAATAAGGTATTGATGAAGAAAATCTATGAATAAATATTGTAGCTGGATCAATTTAAGTGAATGAACTAAAAGTCAAATTTGAGTATTCAAAGTGTTTAGAAAATTTTTTTTTTTCTATTTTCTTCGTCTTTTGGTCAGTATTAGAAGTGGGCGAAAAGCCAGATCAGAAAAAAAATTGAAAACAGAACAAAAGTCGAAGCAAATGAAAATTTATTTTTTAAAAATCTCAAAATCACCACTTTTTTCAGTGCTCAATTGCTCACAGCTCCTGTATTTATTCATAGATTTTGTTCATCGATATCTTATTTTCTTCGAAGAAGTTCGTTTCTTAAGTAGAAATAATGAAAATAGTTTTTTTGAATTTTTAAATATTTTTCCTAGACGTTTGGAAACGAAATTTATTGCGTTTTCGAGCAAAAAATTTATTTTTTTAAGATAGATAGATAGATATGAATAGTTTCAGTAGAAATGGGTTTTTTGGCTGTAAACTAGTGTTATTAAATAAAAATTCATATTTTTAGACTTAAATTTTTAATATAAAAAATAAATTTTTATTAAAAAAATTAAAAATTAATTTTAAAATGTTTATTTTTTTAGTTTTAAATTTTTTACGAACACTATAACTTTTATTTAGATTAGTTTGGAGTGCTGAACTAGAAAATCAATTTTAAATATTTTAAATGCGAGTTTTTTTTACATATTTTTTTTTTAATTTTTTCGGTAGGAACACTTACTGTTTAAGCCATATTTCAATTCAGGAACTTCAGATTAAGTGAAGCAAGAAACCAATCGAAAGGTTATTAAATTTCCCATCATCGCGTAAACCATTGTTTTCGAATCGGTTTACTAGTTTGAGCACAAAGATATAAAATATATGGAAAAATCGTTTTTTGATCATTGTTCCTGAAAAATTTTTTTTTACAAGTTTAGGCAGGAAAATGGAGCTAATGTTTGTTTTATTAGTATCACTATTGACGTACACATTAACACATTAATTAAAACAAAAATCACAGCTTAAGCAGGCTGTAGTCACAAGTTCTAAGCCACGAAACATTAAAAAGTGAAATATTTTCCATAAATCGATGCACTCGCAAATACATCACTTTATTTAACTAAAACACATACTCAACGAACTCACAAATACATTTTTAAACGCATACATACCTCTTAACTTTAATTAAAAACAAAAATTATATCAACTTGAATGTTTTATGTTTTATTTATGGCTTTTCTGCTGCTTCCTAATAGGCTCAAAAGCATGCACGTTCTTTCACATTCGCTATGTTTGAAAGCTCATAGCTGATGGAATATCGATAGCACATAAAAGCTTTAAGTACCGCTAGACTAAGGAAGTATTGGCCATTAATTAAAAAAAAAAAATTGGCGACATTTGAAATTTGAATTAATTCCACCTAAATGTACCAAACCTCCCACTGCGCGGCGGCTTGAACTGGTACAAAGTATATTATATGGTAAACTTTCTTCAGCAAAGTTTCTTGGAATGTTCCAGGTTTGGGGACACTCCAATTCCCGATATTGGGGTTTCTTTTAAGTCGATATGACGGAAAAATCAAATATAAACCTACTTTTTTTCCGATTTTTCGCTCCTGTTTCTCCAGCATTCAATTTTTTGTAACTAGTGCTTATGTAGTTCTTGTTAAGCCATGTAGCTTTCCCAAAGAAATTATGATGATAAAGTTTACCATTCAAAAAATATATACATAGGTAATTAAAAATAAATATTTTTATATTTTTCAAAACATTTTTGAACTGCGAATACAAATGGGAGGAACGGCGATTGTTTATTGACTCTTCAAAGAATAGTTTGAAGGCAGTATGGCTGTATATCGAGAACTCGAAAAGTCCGGTTCCTAAGCGCCAACACAATGGAATCGTACGAAACTAGGAAGTTAATCTTGGGTAGTTTTACATGGGTACATGCAGCATGCGTGGAAAATAGGTGCGGACTTAAAAGTAATTGGATTGCTTACTGCCTTACAGACGTGATATAGAAAGAATATGTGCTTTATTTGTCACTGGGACATCCGATACTAGGGAAATCAGTATCAAAAGCGATATTGCAAACGTAATTCATATTTCACTTATTTCGATCGACAAAATTTTGTTACCGCCATTTCATATCAAATTGGGAGGCCGAAGCTTTTAAATGCTTAACAAAGATATTTCCAAGACTAAGCGTGGCGAAGATAGAAGAAGGTATTTTGCCCAGACTAAGGTGTATGGTCTTTTCAGTCCATGATTAAAACTAAGTGAATATAATGTTAATTGCAGGTGTTCTCAACGGTCCAGATAGTAGAAAGCTGATGAAAAACATTGAACAAAAGAAAGAATTGCCTGGGATGCTGTAAAGGCAGTCATTAGCAACTGTTTGGGAGTGTATCGGTCAGAAGATTGTCAGACTTATGTTGACAATATGCTAGCATCTTTTGATGATACAGGTGTACATATGTCTTTGACAATACATTTTCTTCATCATCATCAGGACTATTTTGGGCAACAAGTTCCTACAGAGTCAGATGAGCATGGAGAAAAATTTCATCAGATTCTTGCATTGGTACAGTGGTAAAAACTGTCAAAAAATGGCGAAGTTGATGAAAAACTTAAAAAAAAACAAGTGGGAAATTCGGCGAAATCAATTTTTATGATGTAGTTCCATTACTGGGAACCGAAAAAGCGGGATACTGTTGAGTTCGGTCATGTCTTAATTTTTTTAAAAAAAAACTTTCACAGTGTAATTAATAAAATATAAACTAAAAGTATTTTTAAATTTAGTATTGATATTTTCCTATTCCAAAAAAAATAGAGGAGCAAAACAAAACGGTATAAATTCAATCGCAGTCATATCTAATATTAAGATTACTTTTTTCCTGAGTGCTCTTCATCTTTGTGTGTTTGGCTGAAAAATCAAAACAACATCTCAATTTGTTTTACATTTTATTTTATTTGTTTATATTTTTTTAAACATTTTGCAACTTTCTTAAATTCCCCAGACGCATGTTCTCAATTCCATTCAGTCCCCCCCCTGCTCCGTTCACCCTCGTCACGTATCGGTCGTCACTGTTCAACTAAGGGCCTTAACGTTAAACGCCAGCGATTACACACATGGGAGCTGTAAGCCGCGTTTTATGATTTGTTTTCATTGATCAGAGATGAGAATACATACATATATTCTTTTTTATGGTCATAACTGTTTTATACACTCGTGCAAAATAGTGGATCAACCACTCAGCAAAAAAAAAAAAAAAAACAAATTGCAATTGAGAGGGTGACACATATTATGGACTGAAAGAAACTGCTGAGGGTGGATGGCTCGTTGGGTGGAAGATTAAACAAAAAAAAAGGAAGTATTTATTTTAACGTGCAACTAATCAGAGAACAAAAAGTGTGACTGTTTTTAAGACTAAAAAAAACTGACAACTTGAAAAAGAAAAGAGAAGTTCGTAGGCATTAATTGACAGCTTTGAAGCTATATTTTGGGAAGTTGTTAAAGTGCATTCTACTGAAAGTACTTTCCATCGTTAGCCACGACTTTTGCTCATCTTTCAGACAGCATATGCAATTGAAGTTGAAAAATGAATCGTCCATCAAGAAGCGAAATCAATTTTTGGTTTCCGATCATAGCTCATCATCAACCAGGAACTAGAGGTAGTCGAAAGGAGTAATATTTTCTAATAGAATTCGCATACAAAAACAAGCAACAAAGTCGGTCAAGCTCGACTGAAATATACTTTGTACCATCGAAAGTGGATGTATTTTGCTGCGGCAGCAAACTTTCTTCAAATTATAAAGGCGGATATAGCAGCCAATACACCAAAATCAAAATACAATAGCCCTATTGAAAACCTCTTACCAATACTACAATAGTTAAAAAACAAATACACCTAGCACAAAGCACTAACACTAACACTTCTGAAAGCAAGATTAAAACTTACCAAAAAACTAATAGACGAAAATATCCGCACAAATCTGAACACCCAACTCAAAAAGACCACCTTACCCCAAGCAATAGTTAAAAGAAACTTCTTCTCAGTGCGATACAAGACGCTGGTCTAGACCCTAATCATTTAGAAAATAGCCCAGTTAATAACTGATATGTGCTAAGGAAAGACAAAGAATTGAATGACGTAGTCGGCTACTACTTTCCATCTATACATTCTTTAAAACAGACACAGTCACTGGAGCTTGCTTTATAGACCTCGAAAAGGCTTTGAAACGGCGTGGACTAAGGGCTTGATAGTCAAACTTATACAATATAACTTTTCCTTTCATTTACTTGTCCTCATATACAATATGATAATATAAAGAAAATTGAGAGTTAACATCGAGTGTCCAAACTCACACAACCAAACATTGCGCTTGTGCGCGTAGCAGCGAAACACAAAGTAAACGTCACAACAAACAAATGCCTCGTGAAGTAAAACAAAAAAGGCGAACACACGCATCGTAAGAGAGCAAACCGCCGAGTGTGCTATTTATAAAACACACATATTCTCTCTCTCTATACGTGTTTCGGCTAAGACGCCGGCAGAATTACAAGTTCCTATCCCATGGGTTAGGCTTTTGGCATTTAGGCCACCACTGCTCTACGAGCACAAGGGATTTTAATGTCATTAATGGCCTCCAACAAGGCACGGTAAATGCCCCAATTCTTTTCAGCTTATTTTTAAATGACCTCCTACATAAAGTCGACAAGATAATTGCCTTTGCTGACGACACTTTGATATATCATTCTGACGACACAGTGTCTAAAATAAGCAACCACCTTCAGAAGAATTTTAATTTGATAGAGAACTTTGCCCATAATTGGCATTTAAAAAGCAACAAATGCGAAAGTATCCTTTTCCGCCCACCTGTGGCTAAATGCAACTACAACATTAGGAAGAATTGGAAAAAGTTCAAAATTCTCTCATCCTAGATCTATTCCTATATTAAAGATAAATTCCTATATTATGACGACCATGTAAACTTTCAAATCAAGAAGACGACAAATGCTTATAATTCATACAAAAAAATATACGGAAGACAACTTATAGATAGCAGAATTAAGGTCTGTTAAGACCTATTCTAACGTATAAATGTTCGATATGGTATAATATTTCTACATCCTACATGGAAAGGCTGAGGAAATTCAAACGGAAAGTTCTAAGAACATGTACGGCAATGTGCAGAGACCCCAGATCCGATTTCCAAAAATATATTCCAAACAAAAAGCTGTATAATGAAACAGAAATAGTCAGACTGGATAACCACATCATTTATTTAACCACACTGAAAAAAAAAATCCGGGATTTCCGGGATCAATTCATGCCGAAATGGTAATAGAAATGGGTTGATCCTGGAATGGCATAAATCATTCCCGACAGGAACAATTTAAGTACGGATAATTTTTTAAATTTTAATCCCGCTTTTAGCCTGGCCGAACTTAAACTCATCCTCCTTTTCGAACATAACTTAGTCCCATAAGAGATAATATTCTAGTTCGGTAGAGATAGATTTGTGCCCTATATCCGAACTCATCTAGATATTGTTTTTGCATTTAATAAAATAAAATATTTTTGTAATAAATATATTAAATTTATAAATATTTTCCCCTATAATACTTGTTCTCGCTTAGCTACTTTTGATTGGGCAAAAATCGAATCGTCTTCATTGGGAAGCTGCAAGTAGAAAAAATTTAAAGATTAAGCTTTAGTTATCAGCAGATAACTAAAAATGTCTAAATTAATACTTTAGATAACTAAAAATGTCTAGAAGTTTCTAACAATTGTGGCATGCGGAGTGGCAAAACACAAAAACATTCTTGATCTGGTTGCGATTTTGATACACAAATTTAAATCTACTTACTTCAGTCTGATTCCACCAGAACAGCTTCTGTCTAAGGTCCATACGAGGGCCTAAATCAGGAATCGCTTCTTTAATGTCTTCAGCTGTCAAAAGCTTTAAGAGCTCGAACTTAATACCCGCATCTGTAAATAATGGAAGTAATGTGATAAATGTAATGACAAATAAACAAAATACTTAATAAACGTGCATTTAAGAATTTTTGTGTGTACATGCAAACGTTAGTTTGGTGTTTAGTGCGTGCGTCTGATTTTCGGCTTGGGTGTGAAAACATATATATGTACATACATTTGTAGAACCCGGTGTCGAAGCAATGCCTTGAATTCACATATGTTTGTACGCGTGGGCAAGAATATTCTTGCCCGCTTACATACACACACATTTTTACACACTTTACCCTCATCTGCCAAATTCTCCACTATATGGTGCAAGTTGTTGCTTTCTCAAGTTGTTGATTTTTCATCGGCCATTTCACTTATTTTTAGTTTTTTTTCACTTTTCACTTCAACTGCTTCTAGCAAGCGTCACACAAAGAATGCTGGCAAGCTGAAAAGCGGTCAATGCTGCATGCAAAAAGAAGATCGAACAACGATGAGAGAAGCAAAGAGAGCGAATTTGCATTTGCTCTCCCACTCTCTCACTTGGTTGTTAAGTACGATCCGTACATAAAACAATCCTATTCGGAATGATAAATGCCCACTCGTACTTAAAAATTTAATCCTACTGTCGGGATCAAATCACACTTTTTAGGCTTAAAAAATTCCCGGCATTTTGTTTTCTGTGCAGAAGTCACATAATGAGATGAATGGACGACGAAGAAAACATTTTAATAAGTGCGCATTTCTATAAGAGCGACGCTTATTTCGTACGATGCCTTAAAAATGGCTTCACCCCACCCGAAATATTCGTATATTTGGACCAAAATAAACTCATCCAAAATGCAGACGGCATACCTATAATGTATCAAATTTATAGAAGAGCCAATAAAAAATCAAAAATAGAGCAGGAAGTATCAGAAAAAAACAAAAGATTTGACATTATAGTTTCAGATAGGGACAAAAGAATTAGCAACCTGATTAGGAACAAGTGCTGGTGGACTTCTAACTGGAGTCAATAGTTTGTTTACACCTTTCCCCTTTTATCTTAATTATAGAAAACCTTCGGGCAATGTTTTTGATGACTTTTCATTGCAACCCCACTACAAAATATAATAAATATTTATTTATAAGTAGAATGTTCTTAAAAAGAGAAAACAAAATAATACAATTTAAAATAATAGCTCAATTGGAGACTAGATTTAAGAATAAAATGTATGTTTCTTAATTTAGTTAGTATATATAAAGAACTAGCATAAAACCCGTCGCGCTTCGCTGCGCCGCTATCAGTATAGCATATATTAGTATAGAACCAATATCCCACATACACACATGCAACCCACTTCCCACCCACTTCCCATCAACTTCCCACCCACCTTCCATCCACTTCGCACCCACATTCCTCCCACTAACCACCCAGTTCCCATCCACTTACCACCCACATCCCACCTACTTCCCACCCAATTCCCACTCACATCCCTCCCACTAACCACCCAGCTACCACCCACTTACCACCCAGTTCCCATCCACTTACCACCCACTTCCCATCCTCTTCCCACCCAGCTCCCATCTACTTCCCACCCCTTACCACCTACATCCCACCCACTTCCCACCCATATCCCACCCACTTTTAACCCAGTTCCCATCCACTTATGATATATTAAAAATGAGTTTGGAGCTAATAGCTGGCAACTAAACTTTCGCCCACGCAATCTTGACCACCCACTTTCCACCCAGGGGGGGGGGGTTGAATTTTCGGGAAATTTGGTATGCAGTTATTGTTGTATTTCCATATAGATCTTTGAAAGTAAGTTTAAAATTGATCGGATGAAAAAAAAAAAAGTTTCATACAAAAGTTTTTCCCGAACTTTCCACATTTCGCGACAGAATTTTCCAAAATCCGTCTTAAGTACTCACTTTCAGCAGAAGATAAAACTACTGTACAAAATTCAGCATCCTATCTCTTATGGTTTGGGCTGTGCGACGGTCACCAGTCAGTCAGTCAGTGAGTCAGTCAGGTTGAACTCTTTTATAAATATAGATAGAACTTGTAAACTAAATAAAGCAACAAAAAAACGCTCTATCTTCTGCTCATTACTTGAATATCGCTCATCCGATCTTTACCAATTCTCTGGCGATAATTAATGCTGATTACTTGTTGTGTCCAAAACAGCGTTTGTCAACAAGAGAGAGGCCAAAAAACTGAGAGTGTATTGGTGTGACAAACTGAACTACTTCATCGACCGCTGGCAAGCTACTAAAAAGCTGTTTGCTCTCTTGGCTCAAGCCGCGGCATGCGTTCGGCAAGTGTCGGTGTGAATAGAGAAATGTGTGTCGTTGGTCTAAAACAGAGATGGGCATGCACACATATCGTCACACTTTTCACTCGCATACAAGCACAATTTGCGTGTCCCTCATTCGTTTTCTATAAATAGCTTTCAATGCTTATAGCGTACGTGTGATTTTGTGCAGTCGGCCGCGGCAGAGGTCCCATGCACACGCAGGCAGCGCGCTGCCTCGTGTGCATTGGAACGTCGCGACGCGCACATCTCTGGTCTAAAAGCTACGAACCATCTATGTATCTACAAAATTGTGCTATTTGGGAAACTGCTACTGCAACAATTTGGTTTTAGAGAAAAACACGGTACAATTAGAGCAAGTGCAACGAATTAGTTATAAGAGAACTTCGATCTGATTCGATCAGACTTAAAAAAAAATAATATTCTAATACCCCACAGGCAAATTGATATTGAAAGCATTTTAAAAAATTTCAATCCTTTTTTTTTAATATTATAATTCAATGCAATTAGATTTTTGGTAAACTAAATGAATTCAAAATTTAGCTTTGTGGCTAACTGGTTAACCTTT
>JBAMBO010002703.1:0-16867 GCA_037044535.1 Lordiphosa magnipectinata | reverse complement strand
GTACCAAAGGTACACAGAGTATATTAAGTTTGTGCAAAAGTATGTAACAGGGAGAAGAAATCATTTCCGACCCTAAATACCGTCCGATCATCCTCCTATCCACAATAGCAAAAATTTTCGAGAGGTGTATTCTAGCCCGAATCATGGCAGTCGATGGGGTGAGAGGCAGAATACCTCCTTTTCAGTTCGGGTTTAGAAAGTCACACGGAACCCCTGAGCAGATGAATAGGATCACAAACTTCATTCTCGACGGATTCCAGTCTAAGGAGTACGTGGTTGCGGTCTACCTGGACATAAGGCAGGCTTTTGTTAGAGTGTGGCATGCTGGACTACTATGTATGGTAAAAAACATCTTTCTATCGGACAGGACCTTCTCGGTAGTATTGGAAAGGGCTGTTTCCAGCGTGAGGGTAATACGCGCTGGTGTGCCTCAAGGAAGTGTCCTTGGACCAACCCTCAACTCTCTCTACACTTGTCATATGCCTACCTGAAGAACAATACCCATTGAAGACCCCCAAGACTTACTCGTTGCAATATTTGCTGACGATACAGCTATTATGGCGAGAGACTCGTGTATCTATGATGCCACTGATGTCGTTCAACAGTATTTGTATCGATTTAGCAGATGGGCGAAACGATGGAACATTGAGCTTAACCTAGCTAAATGTGTCAGTGTAACTTATACACATCGTCATGATGAGTGTCCAGGCGTATTCTTCAACAATCAACTATTACGTCACTTACCTGGACATAAATACTTGGGAATATATGTAGACAAGCGCCTTACATTCGGAACCCATATCAACGCGCTTGTAAGGTCAGTATATGGCAAAGTAAAGAAAGTGGGATGGCTTCTCTCTAGCAGAAACTCCGAAATAAGGTGCATATATACAAAGCTATCATGGCACCTGCCTGGAGATATGGGATCCAAGTATATGGAATGGCTGCGAAATCCCATCTGAGAAAGCTCTGTGTCCTTTAGTCAAGGTGTCTGCGCAGACTATCGGGAGCTCCCTGGTATATGTGCACAAGACATTTGGAGAGTGACCTCAGTGTACCCAAGATTGGTGACGTAATCAATAAATAGGCAGGTGATTACGTGGAGAGACTAAGAAGTCACCCCAATACATTAGCCAGAAGACTCCTGCGCAGACGAAAGAAAGCTGGAAGTAGAGTAAGACGACGCCTCCAAAAACTGTTCCCTAGGGAGCTTCCCAACAGACAAATAAACTAACTTAGCAACTACTTCCCATTCAATAAACTTGACACCAAACATATTTTATATCATCACAAAAGAACTCGCTTATAATCAGACACCTGCAATCAAACTTACATAAACAGATAAGTTTAGAGAATATCTACACAATCTAAATTAAGTTGCCAAATTTACACAAGGTGACAGAAAATTTAGAAGTATATATATTCTTGATAAGCATCAACAGCCGAGTCGATATAGCCATTCCCGTATGACATGCATGAGACATAGACTTCTTATACTTGCAGGCAGATCAAGATAATTTTCCATTTTTACCACGCCCCCTGCCGCGCCGAAATTTGGTCATATCTTCCTTAGTTTCATAGACAGATATTTCTTACCTTCTAAAGATTTTTAGTCATCAATATTATTTATCGATTTGCTGCAGGAATCGATTTGTTGCAGATCGTATGAACGATACTCAAGTTATGAGCAAAAAAAAGGCCAGTTAACACATCCCCACCACCCACCCACCACCACAGCATTCCATTCAACAAAGACAATCTTGGAGAGAGAGAAAGAGAAACTTAGAGATAAGCGTCTAACAAAAATATTGCACGATAACCGCGTGACTCCTTGGATAAGACTTTTTTATACCCCTGTAGAGGGTATATTAAAATTGTCCTGATGTTTGTAACGCACAGTAGGAAGCATCTCCGATCACACAAATTATATATATTCTTGATCAGCATGACGAGCTGAGTTGATATTGCCATGTCCGTCTGTCCGTCCGTCTGTTTCTATGCTATCTCCTCCGTCAGTTTTTAAGCTATCGTAACCAAACTTTGCACGAAGTTTTTTGGTACAAAAACGCTGCACATTTGTCGGAATCGGCCGGATCGTATGACTATAGCATATAGCTGCCATAGGAACTATCGGTCGAAAGAGTAGTTTTAGTTAGAAAAATTTTCTTGTCTTTAACGCAAACGTGCCCAAACCTCGTATTTCTAAGTTTTCTATGCTTTCAGATAATTCCAGCAAATTTTATGAAAATCGGAAAACTATATAGTATAGCTGCCATACAAAAGATATGTCTGAAAAAAGTCTTAGTAGGAAAATCTTTTTTGTTTTTAATGCTATCGCTCCCAAACATGATACTGATCAATATTATATGCTACCCCACAATTCTGCCCAGTTTGGTTCAAATCGGATGACTATAGCTTACAGCTGCCATTGGAACTATCGGTCGAAAAGAAGATCTAGTGAGAAAAACTCTTTTGTTTTCAATGGTAGCGTCTTTATACCTTCCAGTTGTGATTATTATCAGTTTCCACACAATTTCGGGGAGTTTGGTCAAAATCGTATGAATATATCGTATAGCTGCCATATAACAAACTGGTAAGCAAATGCTCAAAGTAATGGAGCCATCAAGCTGCAAAGGTAAATTAACTTCGGTCGAGTCGGTCGAAGCTAGCTTTCCTCTATTTTTTGTGGGTAATATCAGGTTTCGTAATATGCTCAAAAGATATTTCTCTGCCTAGATGTCTATTAATATATATTTCCCGCGTGTTACTAACAATTTTTTGGTGTGTACTTCCGCTGCGTCGCGACACACCGCAGAAACACCGCCGGAGTGCCGAGTACACGAGGGTAATAAAAATTTGCCATCGGCGGTGTTTGCAATGACCTGTTTCCAAACAATGAACCGCCCTCTCTTGGTGTATCCTGAATACCGATTTCATGTATTATAATATTATATTCTGGAGCAAATGCGAGCGGCGCACAGTGGGATATTTCGTACATTTAGGTGGAATTAATTCATATTTCAGATTTAAAAGAAAGAATATTATTGACTGATAAAACTATAAAACTAAAAAACTAAAAAACTAAAACTGTGATAAACTTATGGTTTACAAAAAAAAAAAAAAAATGATCCATTTCTACTGAAACTATTTTTAAGTGTAGTTTGGATTGGTGATCTCAAAAATCGATTTCAAAAATTTTTTCATGGTTTTTTATTTATTAAATATGAATTTTTTTCATTTTTACGGTAGGTGCACTTATATTTTATGCCATATCTTAATTCATAATGGTCAGATGGTGTCGAGCAAGATATGAATCGAAATTTTATTAAATTGTCAATAATAACTTAGAAGATTGGTTTCAAATCGGTTTAGAAGACCAAATGTATTTCAAAAAAATCGATTTTTTGCTCGAAACTGCAAGAAATTTCATTTTTAATCGCCTAGGAAATATATATAAAAATATCCAAAAAAATTAATTTTATTCTTTTGACTTAAGAATCGCACTTCTACAAAGATAATAAGGTATTGATGAAGAAAATCTATGAATAAATATTGTAGCTGGATCAATTTAAGTGAATGAACTAAAAGTCAAATTTGAGTATTCAAAGTGTTTAGAAAATTTTTTTTTTCTATTTTCTTCGTCTTTTGGTCAGTATTAGAAGTGGGCGAAAAGCCAGATCAGAAAAAAAATTGAAAACAGAACAAAAGTCGAAGCAAATGAAAATTTATTTTTTAAAAATCTCAAAATCTCCACTTTTTTCAGCGCTCAATTGCTCACAGCTCCTGTATTTATTCACAGATTTTGTTCATCGATATCTTATTTTCTTCGAAGAATTTCGTTTCTTAAGTAGAAATAATAAAAATAGTTTTTTTGAATTTTTAAATATTTTTCTTAGACGTTTGGAAACGAAAAAAATTTATTTTTTTAAAATATTTTTTATTATTGTATTTAAACTACTTAACCGATTTGAAAATAGTGATTTATGCGATTATTGACCATTCAATTACCTTTAGATTCATATCTTGCTTGATTCCATCTGACCATTATGAATTGAAATATGGCATAGAATGAAAGTGCACCTACCGAAAAAACGAAAAAAATTCATATTTAAAAAACGTTGCCATGAAAAAATTTTTGAAATCTTTTTTTTTTGAGATCACCAATCCAAACTACACTTAAAAATAGTTTCAGTAGAAATGGGTCTTTTTGGCTGTAAACTAGTGTTATTAAATAAAAATTCATATTTTTAGACTTAAATTTTTAATTTAAAAAATAAATTTTTATTAAAAAAAATTTAAATTTAATTTTAAAATGTTTATTTTTTTAGTTTTGAATTTTTTACGAACACTATAACTTTTTTTTAGATTAGTTTGGAGTGCTGAACTAGAAAATCAATTTTAAATATTTTAAATGCGAGTTTTTTTTACATATTTTTTTTTTAATTTTTTCGGTAGGAACACTTACTGTTTAAGCCATATTTCTATTCAGGAACTTCAGATTAAGTGAAGCAAGAAACCAATCGAAAGATTATTAAATTTCCCATCATCGCGTAAACCATTGTTTTCGAGTCGGTTTACTAGTTTGAGCACAAAGATATAAAATATATGGAAAAATCGTTTTTTGATCATTGTTCCTGAAAATTTTTTTTTACAAGTTTAGGAAGGAAAATAGAGCTAATGTTTGTTTTTTTAGTATCACTATTGACGTACACATTAAGTAAAACAAAAATCACAGCTGAAGCAGGCTGTAGTCACAAGTTCTAAGCCACGAAACATTAAAAAGTGAAATATTTTCCATAAATCGATGCACTCGCAAATACATCACTTTATTCAACTAAAACACATACTCAAGGAACTCAAAAATACATTTTTAAACGCATACATACCTCTTAACTTTAATTAAAAACAAAAGTTATATCAACTTGAATGTTTTATGTTTTATTTATGGCTTTTCTGCTGCTTCCTAATAGGCTCAAAAGCATGCACGTTCTTTCACATTCGCTATGTTTGAAAGCTCATAGCTGATGGAATATCGATAGCACATAAAAGCTTTAAGTACCGTTAGACTAAGGAAGTATTGGCCATTAATTAAAAAAAAAAAATTGGCGACACTTGAAATTTGAATTAATTCCACCTAAATGTACCAAATCTCCCACTGCGCGGCGACTTGAACTGGTACAAAGTAGTATATGGTAAACTTTCTTCAGCAAAGTTTCTTGGAATGTTCTAGGTTTGGGGACACTCCAATCCCCGATATTGGGGTTTCTTTTAAGTCGATATGACGGAAAAATCGAATATAAACCTACCTTTTTTTCGATTTTTCGCTCCTGTTTCTCCAGCATTCAATTTTTTGTAACTAGTGCTTATGTAGTTCTTGTTAAGCCATGTAGCTTTCCCAAAGAAATTATGATGATAAAGTTTACCATTCAAAAAATATATACATAGGTAAATAAATATTTTTATATTTTTCAAAACAATTTTACAGCAACTATATTTATGTGTACAAATCGCTTAATGCAATATGTAAACTGCGAATACAAATGGGAGGAACGGCGGTTGTTTATTGTCTCTTCAAAGAATAGTTTGAAGGCAGTATGGCTGTATATCGAGAACTCGAAAAGTCCGGTTCCTAAGCGCCAACACAATGGAATCTTACGAATCTATGAAGTTAATCTTGGGTATCAGTGGAAAATAGGTGCGGACTTAAAATTAACATTGCCCGAAGTGATATACAAAGAATATGTGCTATATTTGTCACTGGGACTTCCGATACCGTGGAAACCGTATCAAAAGCAAGACTGGATGCTTCGGTCAGAATTTAATCTAAATATTGCAAACGTAATTCATATTTCACTTATTCCGACAGACAAAATTTTGTTACCGCCCATTCATATCAAATTGGGACGGCGAAGCTTTTAAATGTGTAACAAAGATATTTCCTAGACTAGACTAAGCGTGGCGAAGATAAAAGAAGGTATTTTGCCCAGAGCAATGTCAAAGGTCTTTTCAGTCCATGATTAAAACTAAGTGAATATAATGATAATTGCAGGTGTTCTGAACGGTCCAGATAATAGAAACTGATGGCTCGGATGCCGTAAAGGCAGTCATTAGCAACTGTTTGGGAGTGTATCGGTCAGAAGATTGTCAGACTTATGTTGACAATATGCTAGCATCTTTTGATGATACAGGTGTACATATGTCTTTGACAATACATTTTCTTCATCATCATCAGGACTATTTTGGGCAACAAGTTCCTACAGAGTCAGATTAGCATGGCAAAATTTCATCAGATTCTTGCATTGGTACAGTGGTAAAAACTGTCAAAAAATGGCGAAGTTGATGAAAAACTTGGAAAAACAAGTGGTTTTTTTTTTTTTAAACATAAAAGTTTATTTATTCGCAATTTAGTTACCTTAGATCTAATTGTTTACAATTTGCTGTTACTTCTAGAGATAACTTATATTGTATGTATTATTTGTAAGTTGGATTTGTTGTATGAGTGTGTCTAAGAGTTAGGATTTTAACTTTAATATTTTTAATGTTTCCTAGTGTGTATATATATGTTGTGACTATATTAATTAGATATGTATTGATTAAATTTTAATTTTTGACCTATAAGTAAGAATAAGTATAAGTTTAAGGATAAGTATCTATAATTACAGGTGGGTGATGTTTTATAACAGGTAAGTGTTTTGTGTGTGTCATGCAGGTAAGTCGTAAGGGGTACTTTGTGGTTTGTTCCTGTGCCGGTAAATGTATAAATATGTATGTATGTATTTACAGGTGAGTAAGAATATAGTGTAAGTATTTAAAGGTGTGTACTTTAAGTCATGAAACTAGACAAGAAATCAAATTCGGTAGGTATTGCGTACAAGGAAAATGGATTTTCAATGTGGGCGTATTGCAGCTATACCCTTTGATTAGCTAGATCGGTTGGGTGGATCCTTAGGAGCCTTCATCTAGCCCTGATGCCGTTTATCCTCCTCCTTCTGAGAAGTCTTCTTGCTAGTTTGTTTGGGTGGCAAGCGACTTTGTCCAGGTAACGCGCTGCCTGTTTGTTTAAGGTGTCACCGACCATAGGCACCCCACAATCGCGCTCTATATACCGTGTGCGTATATACCACTCCGCACTTGTGATTTGCCTGAGTATTTTGGCCTGAAAAACTCGGATTTTATTCAGGTGGGTTTTTGCCGCAATTCCATAAACCTGGATGCCGTATCTCCAGATTGGCGCAAGGATAACCTTATAAATAAGGACCTTATTTCTGAGCGACAGTTTGTTGTTGGCGTTAAGGAGCCAGCCCATCCTTTTCGCCTTGGCTCGCAGTTTTGCAGCTACTTCAGCGGTGTGCTGCTTAAACGTAAGTCGCTTGTCTAATGTCACACCTAGGTACTTATGCCCTGTATTATGCGGAAGGACTTCGCCGTGAAGGTACACTCCAGGATTTATATCCCTTCTTAGCGTGTGGGTGACGCAGACGCACTTTTCTGGGTTGACGGAAATATTCCAACGGCATGCCCAGTTCTCAAACTTTTTGAGATATTCTTGTAATGTATCGGTTGCCGTGTAGATATACTCATCTCTTGCCATAATTGCAGTGTCGTCAGAAAAAGTGGCGATTAGAAGGTCCTGCGGGTCTTCAATAGGGATGTCATGCACTGTGGGCATGTCAGCTGTGAAAAGGCTGTATAGGGTAGGACCTAGCACGCTGCCTTGAGGTACTCCTGCTCGAATCCTCTTCTTCTGGGATGCAAGGCCATCCTGGACCACTCTGAAAGCCTGTCAGAGAGGAATGATTTGACCATCAGGAAGATTTGAGGATTGAGCGTTCCCTTTATTTTAGCGAGCAAGCCGTCGTGCCAGACGCGGTCGAAAGCCTGTTGGATGTCCAAGTACGCTGCCACAACGTACTCCTTGGCGTGGAATCCTTCCAGGATAAAGTTGACCACCCTGTGCAGCTGTTCAGGTGTACCATGTCTAAGGCGAAAACCAAACTGGAACTTTGGTATCTTTCTTTTGACTGCAGGAGTTTCCAGTATTCTCCGCAGGAAGCATCTTTCGAGCAATTTGCCAAAGGCTGGGAGAAGGCTTATTGGTCTGTATGATTCCAATTCATTAGGTGGCTTCCCTGGTTTGTGGAGCATTATTATGTTTGCGCTTTTCCAGGCGCTAGGAAAGTAGCTGAGGCGGAGTGCTGCATTGAAGATGATGGAAGATGTGGGAAATTCGGCGACATCAATTTTAATGATGCAGTTCGATTGCTGGGACCCGAAAAAGGGTGAAACTGTTGAGTTCGGTCATTTCTTTATTTTTTGAAAAACTATCACAGTGTAATTAATAAAAATATAAACTAAAAGTATTTTTGAATTTAGTATTGATATTTTCCTATTCCAACAAAAATAGAGGAGCAAAACAAAACGGTCTAAATTCAATCGCAGTCATATCTAATATTAAGATTACTTTTTTCCTGAGTGCTCTTCATTATTGTGTGTTTGGCTAAAAAATCAAAACAACATCTCAATTTGTTTTACATTTTATTTTATTTCTGTTTATATTTTTTTAAACATTTTGCAACTTTCTTAAATTCCCCAGACGCATGTTCTCAATTCCATTCAGTTCCCCCTGCTCCGTTCACCCTCGTCACGTATCGGTCGTCACTGTTCAACTAAGGGCCTTAACGTTAAACGCCAGCGATTACACACATGGGAGCTGTAAGCCGCGTTTTATGATTTGTTTTCATTGATCAGAGATGAGAATACATACATATATTCTTTTTTATGGTCATAACTGTTTTATACACTCGTGCAAAATAGTGGATCAACCACTCAGCAAAAAAAAAAAAAAAACAAATTGCAATTGAGAGGGTGACACATATTATGGACTGAGAAACTGCTGAGGGTGGATGGCTCGTTGGGTGGAAGATTAAACAAAAAAAAAAGGAAGTATTTATTTCAACGTGCAACTAATCAGAGAACAAAAAGTGTGACTGTTTTTAAGACTAAAAAAAACTGCCAACTTGAAAAAGAATAGAGAAGTTCGTAGGCTTAAATTGACAGCTTTGAAGCTATATTTTGGGAAGTTGTTAAAGTGCATTCTACTGAAAGTACTTTCCATCGTTAGCCAAGACTTTTGCTCATATTTCAAACAGCATTTGCAATTTAAGTTGAAAAATGTCTCGTCTACCAAGAAGCGAAATCAATTTTTGGTTTCCGATCATCAAGTCATCATCAACCAGGAACTAGGAGTAGTCGAAAGGACTAATATTATCTAATAGAATTCGCATACAAAAACAAGCAACAAAGTAGGTCAAGCTCGACTGAAATATACTTTGTACCATCGAAAGTGGATGTATTTTGCTGCGGCAGCAAACTTTCTTCAAATTATAAAGGCGGATATAGCAGCCAATACACCAAAATCAAAATACAATAGCCCTATTGAAAACCTTACCAAATCTACAATTGTTAAAAAAAATTTATCTGAAAAATCTAAAATTCTAACACTCATAAGACAACATAACCGTCTACAAATACACCTCCCACAAAGCGCTGTAACACTTCTGAAAGCAAAATTAAAACTTACCAAAAAATTAATAGACAAAAATATACGCACAAATCTGAACAGCCAACTCAAAAAGACCACCTTACCCTAAGCAATAGTTAAAAGAAACTTCCTCTCGATACAAGACGCTGATCTAGACCCTAATCATTTAGAATATAGCCCAGTTAATAACTGCTATGTGCTAAGGAAAGACAAAGGCTACTACTTTCCATCTATACATTCCTTAAAACAGACACAGTCACTGGAGCTTGCTTTGTAGATCTCGAAGAGGATTTTGAAACGGTTTGGACTAAGGGCTTGATAGTCAAACTTATACAATATAACTTTCCCTTTCATTTACTTGTTCTCATATACAATATGATAATAGAAAGAAAATTAAGAGTTAACATCAATAACTCTACGACAGTGGTGTCCAAACTCACACAATCAAACATTGCGCTTGTGTGCGTAGCAGCGAAACACAAAGTAAACGTCACCACAAACAATTGCCTCGTGAACTAAAACAAAAAGCTGAACACGCGCATCGTAAGAGAGCAAACCGCCGAGTGTGCTATTTATAAAAAACTCATATTCTCTCTCTATCTGTTTCGGCTAAGACGGCGGCAGAATTACGAGTTCCTATCCCATGGGTAAGGCTGCTCTACGAGCACAAGGGATTTTAATGTCATTAATGGCCTCCAACAAGGCACGGTAAATGGTCCAATCCTTTTCAGCTTATTTTTAAATAACCTCCTACATAAAGTCGACAAGATAATTGCCTTTGCTGACGACATTTTGATATATCATTCTGACGACACAGTGTCTAAAATAAGCAACCACCTTCAGAAGAATTTTAATTTGATAGAGAACTTTGCCCATAATTGGCATTTAAAAATAAACAGCAACAAATGCGAAAGTATCCTTTTCCGCCCACCTGTGGCTAAATGCAACTACAACATTAGGAAGAATTGGAAAAAGTTCAAAATTCTCTCATCCTAGATCTATTCCTATATTATAGATAAATTCCTACATTATGACGACCATGTAAACTTTCATATCAAGAAGACGACCAATGCTTATTATTTATACAAAAAAATATTCGAAAGACAACTTATAGATAGCAGAATCAAGGTGTGTTAAGACCTATTCTAACGTACAAATGTTCGATATGGTATAATATTTCTACATCCTACATGGAAAGGCTGAGGAAATTCGAACGGAAAGTTCTAAGAGCATGTACGGCAATGTGCAGAGACCCCAGATCCGATTTCCAAGAATATATTCCAAACAAAAAGCTGTATAATGAAACAGAAATAGTCAGACTGGATAACCACATCATTTATTTAATCACACTGAAAAAACGAGAAGGCCAAGCTAACTTCGTCTGTGCCGAAGTTTTTATACTTTTGCAAATGCTGTTATTGAAATGTCAGAGTTTAAGAACGCTTACATAAAAATCTAAAAATTTGTTAACTAAAATCGACCAAATTTTGCGAATCTTTTTGAAAACATATCAAATTAACAATCGCGGAGTTTAAGAAAGATAAAATTTAAAACAGAAAAGTTTTTTCTCACTAAGACTCATTTTCCGACCGATCGGTCCTATGGCAACCATAAGATATAGTCACCCGATGTCGATCAACTTTTTCAAATTAGTTTGAAAGCGTTTAATATTAAGAATCACCGACTTTAAGAACGATTTACTTGAAAACAAAAAAGTTTTTTTCACTAAGACCCATTTTCCGACCGATCGGTCCTATGGCAGCTATATGTTATAGTCATCCAATCTTGACCAAAATTTGCAAATCTATTTGAAAACATATAATATTAATTATGTCAGAGTTTTATGACGCTAGCATTGAAAACAAAAAAGTTTTTCTCACTAAGACCTATTTTCCGACCGATGGTTCCTATGACAGCTATAAGATATAGTCATCCGATTTTGACCAAAATTTGCAAATCTGTTTAAAAGCATATAATATTAACAATGGGCGAGTTTAAGGCCGCTAACATTGAAAACAAACAAGTTTTTCTCACTAAGACCCATTTTTTGACCGATGGTTCCTATGGCAGCTATAAGATATAGTCATCCGATCCGGTCGGTTCCGACATATTAGCAGCGTGCAGTAAAAAGAAGACTCTGTGCAAAATTTCAGCTCGATAGCTGAAAAACTGAGGGACTAGTTTGCGTAGAAACAGACGGACAGACAGACAGACGGACAGACAGACAGACGGACAGACAGACGGACAGACAGACGGACAGACGGACGGACAAAGCTCAATCGACTCAGCTCGTCGCCCTGATCAAGAATATATATAGTTTATGGGGTCGGAAATGAATATTTCTATGCGTTGCAAACTTCTGGGCAAAATGATAATACCCTTTGCAAGGGTATAAAAATCCGGGATTTCCGGGATCAATTCATGCCGAAATGGTAATAAAAATCATAAATCATTCCCGACAGGAACAATTTAAGTACGGATAATTTTTTAAATTTTAATCCCGCTTTTAGCCTGGCCGAACATAACTTAGTCCCATAAGAGATAATATTCTAGTTCGGTAGAGATAGATTTGTGCCCTATATCCGAACTCATCTTTGTTCCATAGGTGATAATATTTTAGTTCGGTAGAGATTGATTTTTTGTATTTATATATTTTCTGATATTTGCTTACAGGCAATATAGATATTGTTTTTGCATTTAATAAAATAAAATATTTTTGTAATAAATATTAAATTTATAAATATTTTCCCCTATAATACTCGTTCTCGCTTAGCTACTTTTGATTGGGCAAAAATCGAATCGTCTTCATTGGCAAGCTGCAAGTAGAAAAAATTTAAAGATTAAGCTTTAGTTATCAGCAGATAACTATAAATGTCCAAATTAATACTTTAGATAACTAAAAATGTCTAGAAGTTTCTAACAATTGTGGCACAAAAACATTCTTGATCTGGTTGCGATTTTGATACACAAATATAAATCTACTTACTTCAGTCTGATTCCACCAGAACAGCTTCTGTCTAAGGTCCATACGAGGGCCTAAATCAGGAATTGCTTTTTTAATGTCTTCAGCTGTCAAAAGCTTTAAGAGCTCGAACTTAATACCCGCATCTGTAAATAATGGAAATAATGTGATAAATGTAATGACAAATAAACAAAATACTTAATAAACTTGCATTTAAGAATTTTTGTGTGTACATGCAAACGTTAGTTTGGTGTTTAGTGCGTGCGTCTGATTTTCGGCTTGGGTGTGAAGACATATATACATACATATGTATAACCCGGTGTCGAAGCAATGCCTTGAATTCACATATGTTTGTACGTGTGGGCAAGAATATTCTTGCCCGCTTACATACACACACATACACCGCCGCTGTAATTACAACACTTTACACAATACACTTTACACTCATCTGCCAAATTATCCACTATATGGTGCAAGTTGTTGCTTTCTCAAGTTGTTGATTTTTCACTTATTTTTAGTTTTTTTCACTTTTCACTTCAACTGCTTCTAGCAAGCGTCACACAAAGAATGCTGGCAAGCTAAAAAGCGGTCAATGCAGCATGCAAAACGGAGATCGCACAACGATGAGAGAAGCAAAGAGAGCGAATTTGCATTTGCTCTCCCACTCTCTCACTTGGTTGTTAAGTACGATCCGTACATAAAACAATCCTTTTCGGAATGATAAATGCCCACTCGTACTTAAAAATTTAATCCTACTGTCGGGATCAAATCACACTTTTTAGGCTTAAAAAATTCCCGGCATTTTGTTTTCTGTGCAGAAGTCACATAATGAGATGAATGGACGACGAAGAAAACATTTTAATAAGTGCGCATTTCTATGAGAGCGACGCTTATTTCGTACGATGCCTCAAAAATGGCTTCACCCCACCCGAAATATTCGTATATTTGGACCAAAATAAACTCATCCAAAATGCAGACGGCAATGTATCAAATTTATAGAAGAGCCAATAAAAAACCAATAATAGAGCAAGAACTATCAGAAACAAACAAAAGATTTGACATATCATTTTCAGATAGGGACAAAAGAATTAGCAACCTGATTAGGAACAAGTGCTGGTGGACTTCTAACTAGAGTCAATAGTTTGTTTACTCCTTTCCCCTTTTATCTAATCTACAGAAAACCTTCAGGCAATGTTTTTGATGACTTTTCATTGCAGCCCCACTACAAAATATAATAAATATAATATTTATTGATAAGTAGAATGTTCTTAAAAAGAGAAAACAAAATAATACAATTTAAAATAAGAGCTCAATTGGAGACTAGATTTAAGAATAAAATGTATGTTTCTTAATTTAGTTAGTATATATATAAAACTAGAATAAAACCTCCGTTATCAGTATAGCATATATTAGTATAAAATCAATATCCCACATCCACACATACCACCCACATCCCATCGACTTCCCACCCACCTTCCATCCACTTACCACCCACTTACCATCCAATTCCCACCTACTTCCCACCCAATTCCCACTCACATCCCTCCTACTAACCACCCACTTTCCACCCAGTTCCCATCCACTTCCCACCCACTTACCTCCCACTTCCCATCCTCTTCCCACCCACTTACCACTCACTTCCTCCTACATCCCCCCCTTACCACCTACATCCCACCCACTTCCAACCCAGTTCCCATCCACTTATGATACACACCTGATCATATTAATAGGTACACACCGGAATTTTTTAATTATAGATGGTTTTTTCGTACTTTTAGTGTTGACAAGTTTTTAATTTTTGGTTTTTTGTTGTTGTCAATGTCTGGCCACACTGTGACAAAGAGTTGAGTTGGCTGCCCCGTAAATCAAAGCTTTTCTATAAATTGCGAGTCCACCACACATTTCGCCTGATCATAATAATAGGTACAGTCTCCGTTTCTCCCATGTATCAACTGAATAATTTTGTAATCAGTGATCTTTTGGTATCTAAAGGCAAATTAAGTATAGTAAAAATGGGTCGAAATTCTCATTGTACTAAAGAAGAAGCTCGATTGGTTCTTAGTCTGAGAAAAGAATGCAAAAAAAAAACTGGTCTCATAATTTTGTTATAAATGCATTAGAAACAAAACCAAGACAGGAAAACCGTGGAAGGCCACAAAAAACAACAGAAACCCTTGACCACTACATAGTAACTTTGAGCAAAAAGGACATATTTAAGTCATCGAAGGCTATTGCAGCCGAAATTGGGAATTCAGTTACTGCTCCAACTATCCGAAGACGACTACAAGATGCCAACCTACCAGGAAGAATTGCCAGAAAAGTCCCACTTATGCGCAAAAAAAATATCACCATGAGGCAAACTTTTGCAAGGGACCACAAAGACTGGGTAGGATGCACCGGGGAGAAAAAATGGAGAAACATATTATGGAGCGATGAAACCAAGATTAATTTGTTTCGGAATGACTCTGAAAGGAATGTTCGACGCCCTAATGGAAAGGAATTCCATCCACGGTTTACAAAAAAAACAGTCAAACATGGAGGTGGCAAAATAATGGTATGGGGTTGCTTCTCCTGGTACGGCGTAGGTCCAATTTATCAGACTACGAACAAAATGAATGCTGAAGAGTACAAATCCATATTGGAAACAGTTATGGTACCGTATGCTGAGGAAAATATGCCATTACGTTGGGTATTCCAGCAAGATAATGATCCTAAACACACATCAAGGCTGTTATCTAAATTTTTCGAGGACCAAAAAGTTGACGTTCTGAAGTGGCCAAACCAGTCCCCCGACCTTAACCCCATTGAAAACTTGTGGGGAGACTTAAAAAAGAAGTTGGCAAAGCATTTATTTTCAAATAAACAAAAATTATGGGAAGGTGTCCAAAAACTGTGGTATGAGACACCAGTAGAGACCTGCCAGGCTCTTATTAAAAGTATGCCAAAAAGCAAATAGCAGTAGTGGCCAAAAATAGAGGTGGATACACTGGATACTAAGTAAGGAAATACTAATTTACCTAAAAAAAGAACACAAAATGGAAAATAAAATTTTTTTTCTTACAAACACATGAAGTGTACCTATTATTATGATCACACTGAAAACGTATCTGAAACACAAAATGATATCTTTTATGTTATATTATTATTCTATGTTACAATTAAGTTAATTTTATTAAAAACAAATAGGTTAAGAACCAATGAGAACAAGTTTTAACTTTGAAACAATGAATAAAACTGTTTTCTGTTACCTTAAAGTCAGAGTTGATGTGTGTACCTATTAATATGATCAGGTATATTAAAAATAAGTTTGGAGCTAATAGCTGGCCCACGCAATCTTGACCTCCCACTTTACACCCAGGGGGGGTTGTTGAATTTTCGGGAATATTGGTTTTTGAAATTGATCTTTGAAAATAAGATTGAACTTGATCGGATGAAAAAAAAAAAGTTTCATACAAAAGTTTTTCCCGAATTTTCCACATTTCCCGACAGAATTTTCCAAAGTCCGTTCTTAGTACTAGCTTTCAGCAGAAAATAAAACTACTGTGAAAAATTCAGCATCCTATCTCTTATTGTATGGGCTGTGCGACGGTCACCAGTCATTCAGTTAGGTTGAACTCTTTTATAAATATAGATAGAACTTGTAAACTAAATAAAGCAACAAAAAAAAACGCTCTATCTTCTGCTCATTACTTGAATATCGCTCATCCGATCTTTACCAATTCTATGGCGATTATTAATGCTGATTACTTGTTGTGTCCAAAACAGCGTTTGTCAACAAGAGAGAGGCCAAAAGACTGAGAGTGTATTGGTGTGTCAAACTGAACTACATCATCGACCGCTGGCAAGCTACTAAAAAGCTGTTTGCTCTCTTGGCTCAAGGCTCGGCATGCGTTCGGCCCGTGTCGGTGTGAATAGAGAAATGTGTGTCGCTGGTCTAAAAGCTACGAACCATCTATGTATCTACAAAATTGTGCTATTTGGGAAACTGCTACTGCAACAATTTGGTTTTAGAGAAAAACACGGTACAATTAGAGCAAGTGCAACGAATTAATTAGAAGAGAACTTCGATCTGATTCGATCAGACTTAAAAAAAAAATAGTATTCTAATAACCCACAGGCAAATGCATTTAAAATAAGTTTTCTAATTTATATTGAAAGCATTTTAAATAATTTCAATTCTTTTTTTTAATTTTATAATTCAATACAATTAGATTTTTGGTAAACTAAATGAATTCAAAATTTTTGCTTTGTGGCTAGCTGGTTAACCTTTGTCTATGGTCAAATCAGTTGACGTTCCAGGTTGCCAAGTTTCACAAACTAAATGAATAGTACTCAACGCTCTGAAATTGTACCATTTCATCCAA
>JBAMBO010002702.1:0-216203 GCA_037044535.1 Lordiphosa magnipectinata | reverse complement strand
GTCTATGGTCAAATCAGTTGACGTTCCAGGTTGCCAAGTTTCACAAACTAGGTGAATAGTACTCAACGCTCTGAAAATGTACCATTTTATCCATACCAGCGGTGGGCAGCCGGCCCGTTATTTACCTAAACCCACAACGCAATAGAAATTTTCAACAAACACAGCTCGCGATCAGCGCGATCGAAAGCGAATTACAAAAAAAAATGTTGTTGTACCCTTTCCGTTATTTTTGCTGCTCACCGCTGATCTTTACCATTCACCACATCTTTGTTGCATTATTTGTTCTCAGAGTTTCTCATAAATTTTCATGTGCAATTAAAATAAAAGCTTGCAAAAAGTAAAGTCAAATGTGTAAGTCCTTAAAGGTCGCCTAAAATACGTTTTTATTTAATTACAAACAGAGACTCGCTCACACTCACAAAGGACATAAATGAAAATGAAATAAATTAAAATAAGTGTCGAAGCAAAGGCAGCAAAAAGGACCAAAAGACGCAAAACCGTTGGATGGGGTGTTGTACACATGCGACGCATAAGATTACTTCCCACACACACACAGAGAGAGACACACACGTAAATCGCCTGGGTCGACGCTCTAATGTGCATGCATTTGTAAAGTTCGAGTATCCTTTATATACACACATACATATATATATTTTTTATTCTTTTTTTTTGCCAAGGCAACTTGAAGAAAGAGCAACAGCAAAACAAAATAGTTGAGTGGGTGAGTTTAAATGAGGGGGGGGGAGGGTTTGGGGGATGGAGGATTCGGACTTTGGGTCGAGCAAAGACAAATTCATGTTGCATTTGTAGCTTAAGGATATTATTCGAGTATCCTTTGTGCTGGAAGCTTTTTGTTTTTAACTTTTTGCATACTTTCATTTTTTTTTTTTTTTGTGCTTTGTTTTAAAGTCTGCAAAACAAAAAAGGAAGAAAGCAACTGAACACAAAATCCCAACAAGAAAAATTACGAGTAAGTAAAGCTAGCTAAGATCCACACGAAATGGACGAAAACTTTGATACTCTAACAGTAAGTAATAGCAAAGAATCTTTAATTCACAAATATGATTAACGGAATACAAGTGTATATCAGGGAAATTTTAGTATAATTTGCGTTCTGTTGCGTTTGTGTTAGTGTGCAAAATTTGTTCGACAGACATGTTAAATCAAAGTTCTAAAGTCTTTGACAACACCTTACAACAACAAGAACATCTCAGTAAAACGCAAGGGTACAAATCTTTTCCCTTAAAATCTGTTTAGATCAGCTTCTTTGAAACGGACCGAAACCCGAACCTTATGAAATAATGACTTCCCTAATCACAACCCAAAATATTTCCCTTAAACATCTTTTCTTTTCTATTTTAAGGCATGTTTTGTGTCGAACCTATATCTTTTATACAACGTTTCATGAAATCATCGAAAAGAACTACTTAGGCCCAATTTCTCAATGTCCGGTTAGTCAAACTTACCGGCAGGTTAGCCGAATTTGCGTGTCTGCATGCTGTTTTTGGCAAGAACCGAGCGGCAAAGTTAACCTCTGCCTCATGATGCGGTCAAATTTTAACCTGCCGGCAAATTGCGATAGAATTATCGATATTTTTATCGATCGACAAACAGCTGTGCCCAAAATTTGTACTGTTTACTTTGTCAATTGCCAAAACAAAATGTTTATAAATAAACTAATTTCTTACATCCACGCAATGGAAATGGAAGATTCAGACAGTAAGACAAGAAGACATAGGCGACATACCTGATATACCGTAGGTATAATTGAATCCTTCTATGGAACGTTATTAAAATCGACTGTAAAATGCTAACGTTTACACGAAAAGTTACTCGAAATTCAGAACAGGTCCGATTCACTCACGCAAATTTAAAACTGCTATCACAGATGTTACAAAGTACATAACCATTATAGGTATTAGACGTAGCTTCAGGTACTTGGCTTTGCACAAATTTTTCATTTAGCTTATGTAGATCAGTCTCAATATGGGGTGATGTCTATTGTTTCCGGACATATAAGGTTTTGTGTTCTTTTAAGAATTGAAATAGGTAAGAGATTGCACATCACTTGCGTTCACCTGAACTATACAAAAACGAGAAAGCAACGCTTACTTCGACTGTGCCGAAGTTTTGATACACTTGAAAAAGCTCAAACATTGCAGATCAGTTTGAAAAGATATAATTTTTATAATGGCCGTGTTTAAGAACGCTAACATTGACAACAACAAAGTTTTTCTTACAAAAACCCATTTTCCGAACGATCGTTTCTATGACAGCTACAAGAAGTAGTCATCCGATCCGGGTGGTAAGAAGACTCTGTGCAAAATTGCAGCTCGATAGCTTCTAAACTGAGGGACTAGTTCGCGTAGAAACAGACAGACGGACAGAAGGACTGACAGACGGACAAAGCTCAATTGACTTAGCTCGTTATGCTGATCAAGAATATATATACTTTATGTGGTCGAAGATGATTCCTTCTATGAGTTGCAAACTCCTGTGCAAAATTAACATACATTTTTCAAGTGTATAAAAAGAACAGTACATTTCGTTGTCAGAACCTCTTACCGAAATACAAATTTTAATATGTATTTGAAGCGGAACCGAAATATGATTCGATTTGATTCCCTGGGTAAAACTTCATTAAGAAAATCGTAGAATTGTTTGGAATAAGCTCTTACTGGGAGTATAGTCACCTGATTCCAGTGCTCCACTTGTGAAGGGGTGCACTCTAAATCCATCTTGTCTTTCTGCTCTTTTACATCCACGGCTGCCGTTAGGTTTGCAAGAGCCAGTGTATCTGTCAGTGACACGTCTATAAAACACACAGTCATTTCACTCAACACAGCAATTCAACACAAAACAAACTCATCACTAAGTAACACAAAGTGGTTTCACTGAACACAAAAATTCAACACAAAACAAATTAAACACGAAGAAATTCAAGACAACACAATTTCAGCACATAACTACGCAAATATCACAAAGCCATTTCACCAGAACACAACAATTCAGCACTACGTCAATTCAACACAACCAAATTTAAATTTAATAAGTGGAGATACTAAGTAAAACGCAAGTGTGTAGTACCAACCTCATCAGGGATAGAAGGGTGACACAAGTGATAGGTAAAAAATACCTTGTGTTGTGTTGAATTGGTTCGTATTTAATTTGTTTTGTGTTGAATTGACATGTTGAGATTGTTTTGTGTTGAATAGACGTGGAACCCATATATCATATAAAGTTGAGTAACGATTAGAATGTAGATGTTAGCTGTCTCTAGGTCGAGAAGAAAAACTCAGGGTTTTTGGTTTGTTTCCGATATATTTCGAATGCGCCTCGGCATCCGTCTTCAGGGACAAATTTATAACACGTCTGTAACGCTTGAAGTGGAGTTCAGTACTGCAACTGTTGAGTAACAATGATTTTTATTAGTAAATAAGTGGTGATAGTAAATAGTGTGTAGTACCAACCTCATCAAGGATAGAAGGGTCACACAAGCGAAGCAATTTCACGTTAATTAAACTTACGTCATTTCAACACATTACAAAATAAACACAAACAACCAGTAACGGTGATTTTTATTAGTAAATAAGTTATGATAGTAAATAAAATGCAAGTGTACTTACAAATGTGCATACACTTTCGCAGGTACGAAGTATACTATGGTCGGGTTCGACTGAAATTTGAAATTGTTGTTGTGTTCTATTTGGCGATGTTGAATTGCTTTGTGATGAAATAAATTATGTTGAAATTGTAGTTGTATTGAATTTGTTCGTGCTTAATTTGTTTTGTGTTGAAGTGACGTGTGTTGAATTGACGTGTTGAAATTGTTTTGTGTTGAATAGACGTGGAACCGTAATGTCAAAGCAGGTTGTTTTGTTCTCTTTTTAAATTTAGAAGAAAAGACGTGAAAAGTCATCAGAACCACACAGTTAAAGGGTATTCAAAAGGACCAAAAAGGACTTTCATATGTATGCATGTATTTAAGTAGGTATGTATGTATGCATAATGCATGTGGGCATGTAAATGCAAAATAAAACTGCGAGTTGCCAACTGCGGCCGACCCGTATCCTGCCCATGTATGTGTGTCTGTGTGTGTGTGTGAGTGCGAGGTCCTGGCGAGTCCAGGCTTTTTGAGAAATGTGCGAGTTTTAGATTTATTTGTAGTTAAGCACAAAAAGGCCAGGGATATATCCAGCCAGCAGAAAGAACTTTTATTTTAATTTTAATGTGGGCGCTTGTAATGCAAAGTAGTCAATCCTCCCACCCTCCAGCCATGCCGGAAAAAGGGATATGCGTGAAAAAGTTTGTACCGTATGGAAGTTGAGGGGGGCCGGGGAGCAGGTGCTGGACGCTGCTGTTCGATTGGCAGGACCTTCACGTTCTGGTTCAGTCTCGTTAATGGGCTTGCCGCACTTTTACAAATTGGCTCAATCGCAAGTTTATGCGTTGCCAGCCCCTTTCCCCCAGCTAAAAACTAATGCCGCCATATGTGACCAGGCTCGTTATCCTTGCCGATTCAGCCATTGTTATGGGTAGCATGGCAAAAAATTGTATTACACCTCAATAACAACACCAAGGACATGACAATAAGCGAGTCCTTATTGGTAGCCAGGCCCCCCGCCCCCTCCTCCGCTAAGTATGTGTGACAAGTGATGCGTGTTTTGTTGCGGCCTAGCCTTGTCCTGGTGTGTCCTTCTTAAGTGATGTCCTTTTTTATGGGCTATCCATGGCACGTAGCTACACGAGTATGTAGCCTGGCCATTTTTTTTCACGCTTAATTGAATGGGTCAGTCGAGGACATGGTTGCCATAAGCGTCCCAACTTTGCCCCGGAAATGTTCAATTCAATTTTTTTCACCCCCGTCCGACTCCTCCGGTCGAGTTTCTCAATGCGGTTATTGAATATCGAGCACGTTTTTTTCCTTTCTTTGTGCTGGGTGATTTTTTTTTTTTTTTTTTGTTTTGCCGGTCATTATTAAGGTTATCTGTCGCCAGACTCTCTCACTCACTTATTATGATGCTTATCCTTACGGTTATTGTCGTTATCCTCGATGGAGTAACCTCTCGTTCGGATGTCCTGACCATTAAAACAAATATGGATTTTAACCATGCCCAGCACGCACCACGAACTTGGCACTTTTTTTTTTTGTTTGTTTCTTTTTTATGGGTTTTCTTTGGAGACGATGCCTATTGAGGGATGGATTTGGTATACGTGGACATTTGTAGGATTTGACCAGAGAAAATGTAATATTTCCTTTTTTTGTTAGCTTCCAATTAGTTGTAAAGCTTGCATAGGTCTAATGAGGGAAGAAGTGATCACCATCAATACATTGGTTTTCAATTGTTTCCTAAATTAAAAAACTTTTCAAAATTTACCAAAGATATATAGACATAGCTAATTTATTCAGCATTATTTCAATAATTTGTTACAAAATGATAACTTGCAGCCAAATTCTGCAAATTCTGGCGCTCGTGTTATTAATTTATAGAATTTGTGGTATCCAAGTTACCATCTGCAAGCTTCACATCGTTATAAGCGTTGTTAGGCGGTTCATTGCCCGTGTTGATATTGCCTGTCGACAGTGTGTGACTAATTAGGTCCTCTTTGGGTTCAATCTTAAAGTGGGACAGCTGATTCACGCTGGCCTGATTGTTCATATATTGATGCTGCGCATTGACATAGTCCGGTTGCGATTCAGTATCCATCTGTTGTGGCCCTTGGCTTTCGATTGAGTAAATCTGAGATTCCTGTGGAATAAAGCGCATTAATAGATCCCAATAAGTGACATTTGGTTATTGATTTACATCCGGGAGTGGTGCCGTCTTCGGTGATAAGGGTGATCCGACAGGGAAAACGTAATACCCATCACCAGTGGCTCCGTTCGTAACAGTTAATTGGGAAAGCTGACATGTTAAATGAGTGTCGAACATGGCTGGAAAGATCAGAATTGAAAAGAATATTATATGCCATGAAAGTACATAAATGACGAAGCTACCCATATACCCAAAGCATGCAAGGTTGTCTCTGATTTTCAGCTCTATTTCTCAATAACTCATTGGCATTTCTTGGTGACCCTGGCGAGCTAAGCTTTACTACCATTCTTAAATATCATCGCATTTCACAACTTTTTAAACAAATTGTATGGTCTTTTTTAAAATGCTTTTAAATCAGCAGCAATTTCACCATATCTAAATACAGTAAAATCGCAGATTGAAAATATGGTGACCCCGACGGGATTGCTTTAGCATGAAGGCTTAATTAACACATTGCACTATGGTCCGAGAGGCCGATTTTTTGGCATAAAGTTTAAATTTTTATGTTAATGTATTGTATTTTTTATTTTAAATTCTTAAAGTTAATACATCATACATACAAAAACTTATAAAATAAAGCTTTAAAAGCTTCAGTGAAGCTTTTTACGAGCTTTCAAAAGAACACAATCGATCAGCTGCTTAGGATTAAGAAATTGCCGCCAAATTACTTTGTTTACGTTTGTGCGTGAAAATAAAAATTCTCTGTCCTAACAAACTCAAGTTAGTAATGGAAATTGAAGATCAAGGTGTGTAGAATTCACTGTATTTAGTGCATTTATGTGTAGTCTTAGTCTTCGTGATGTGTTTATTGTCCAATATATGTGTATTTTTGTAGAAAATTAACATGCGTCCCTGTGTTTCGTGGAATAAAACTAACGACCCAACGTCTGCCGACAAAAACTAAGTACGTCAACTTTACAAATAAATGTCGTTTTTCATCGCTAATTAACACATTTTCCCCGTTCGTCCCCCTTTTCTCACAATTCAACAATATTCAGGAACGTTCGAGTTTCGTCATAGCGATCTCTTCAATATTTGGCGCAGCAACAATCGCAAAATATCATTTGTGTCAGATTGGATTTATAAAAAAATTAGCAATTACCACGTAGAAGATGACAAAAGATTAGAAATAAACAAAAAAATAAGTTATTTTGAATCCTTTATAAAAGAAAAACTTCCAAAATGTAACTATATGGTCGAACGTTTTAAGTCAAAGCATGCTAAATGGATGTCGTCTAAAATATCAATTATATTAAATGAAAACTGTAAGATACCACAACAACCTGGACGCCCAACCTTGTCTTATACAAACGCAGGGCCAAGATTGAAAAGGAAATTGGCATCTGAACTAGCAAATGAAAAAGATAACAATACAGATCTTCTTATGCATGCTGCAGCAGTTTCTGCTAAGAGAGAATGTAATACAAATGTGGCCTTGGTTCTTAAAGAAACGATTACAAGACCTGAATACACAACGGAATTAAGAAAGCAACTTCAAATGCAAAAACCGACTCCACTTACACCAAATGAAGCTCTAGCCTACATCCTGGAAAATTCATTAACCAAACAGCAATATGTCAACACTAGGGTTTTGAATATAAGTCATCACAGCGACATTTATCCGAGTTACAATCAAGTAATAGAAGCTAAAATGCAGTGTCGGCCAATCGGTATAGAAGTTACAGAAACTACTGCTCAAGTCTCACTACAAAACCTTTTGAATCATACTGCACAGCGATTAATTAAAATGCAGTCCGATGTCTTCAAGCAATTTCCGGATAGTTCTGAACTCAATTTAATTTGCAGTTATGGTTTTGATGGATCAACTGGACAAAGTGCATACAAGCAGAAGTTTGAAACTAAAACACCTGACGTACAGCTTTCAGATCACTCTTTGTTTGTTACTTCTGTTATACCCATAAAAATGATTGACTCATTTCAGCGAAACATCTGGGTTAACAGAACACCGCAGTCCATTCGATTTTGCAGGCCGCTTAAAATTCAATTTGTAAAAGAAACCACTGATCACATAATTATGGAAAAAAATCAGTTAGACTTTCAAATAGACAATCTGAAAACGTTTTCTTATAAACTGGAGGAGGGTGATGACATAGCAGTAACATTTAAAATGCATATGACACTCACTGATGGGAAAGTACTAAACGTACTAACTGGTACTAAATCAACTCAATGTTGTCCAATTTGTGGTGCCACCCCAACAAAAGTACTGGAAACCAACGATTTTAGTAAGTCCTCTACATTCTTGGATCAGGTTTCTAGAATTTGTCCTGAGCATATCATACAGAATGGAAATACAAAAATGGCATATAAAAGGTGATGACAAGATTAAAATGAGTGAACGCAAAAAATATATTCAGGAAAAGATTTGGAATGACATGGGTCTTCGAATAAGTATGCCGAAGCAGAATGGCAGTGGCAACAGCAATGATGGTAATACAGCAAGAAGAGCTTTTGCAAAATGTCAACAACTATCATCCATAACTTGCTAACTTGAAAATGCTTCAGAAGCACGGAATAAGATCTACAAGAAAGACCGACTCTCACACGCAAGGAAAAATAGTCGAATCAATACTATGACTGACCTTTTCCACAGGGCGATAGATTCCTCGGATCCATTACTATCTAGTGTCTGTTTAAAGCAAAGAGAAAGAAAAAACACAAAAAAACCTCTTCCCAAAGAAGTATTAAGTCTTTTGGAGTTGGCGTCTACAGAAAATAAAAACCCAAATGAAAAAGAATTGGTCGTGCCATCTGATTCTGATTCTGATGAGGACCTAAATGAAGGATGCTCTATAGTACTAGAAGAAGAAGAAGAAGATGACATTTAAAACAAAAACCAATTTATTAATGAATATACACTCCATATATGTAAGATATTTAAGTCATTCCTAAAAAAAATGTAACTAACTTGTCTGAAATCATAGTTATACTCAATTTATAATAATACTAGGAATTGGTTTGTATGGGAGGCAAAAGAGGGCGTGGGCGCACAGACTTAAAAAATTGTTTGCATACTCTTATTAAAAAAAAAAATTTTTGGACAAAGTTTGGGGTCTTTAAGTTAATTTTTAGAGTTTATGCCAAAAAAATCGACTTTTGGACCATAGTGCATTGTGGCTATCTGGAGGTTGAAGTAGCAGATAGCTTATGATGCAATTAGTAGGCAATGAAATCAAAATTTCACTATTTATTGAATTATCTGATACATAGCAGCTATCTGGAAGAAGAGAAATCGGCCCTACTTCTTCGACCGATAGTTCCTATGGCAGCTATATGATGTAATCATCCGAAAAGTGTGCAGCGTCTTTGTCCCAAAAGACTTCGTGCAAAGATTGGTTAAGATAGCTTTAAAACTGACTGAGGCGATAGCATAGAAACAGACGGATAGACGGACAGACGGGCATGGCTATATCAACTTAGCTCGTCATACTGATCAAGAATATATATACTTTATGTGGTCGGAGATGCTTCCTTCTATGCGTTACAAACATCTGGAAAATTTTAATATACCCTCTACAAAAGCATACAAAAATTGAGCAAATATTTTTGAATAAGATATCCTGGGAAATAAACTATTATTATTTTAAATCCTACAAAAATAAACATTTTTATACAAAAAGCTTTGCCCAATTCGCAGAGTTTCGTAATTTTCTAAAACAAGTCAAAACCCACTTCCGTTTTATGTAACGTCCATATTTTTGCGCTTATATCTTTAACTCCTTTTGATCGATTATATCTTTAACACCTTATGATCGATTAATGTCAATGTTTTTCCTGATATTTAGTAGCACTTTAAATTGCTACCCAATTGTATAGAATTGTGTTGTATAGAACAATCTTTTTACAAATCCAAGATTTTCATATTTTTTAAAACATTTTTTCTTACAAACGTAACGTCACGTCAGGTTGGAAATGTACATATCTTACCCTTTTTGCATAAACATGCTTTTCTAAAATCTTAGCATATTTAGAAATATCGAATGCGAACTACCATCTAGCGTCCCACCCTTCGTTCACTTACATATGAAATGCTGTTGCTCCCTTAGCTCACGCTCGGGATAGACCATAGGTATTGGTGTGGGATAATCCGTATGCGGCACTATCTTCACCTGTTCACCCATCAATTTGCGCGCTCGTGTCGATAGCGAACTTTTACCCTCATTACTCTTTTTCTTATGTATACGTCGACCACGTTCATCACGCTGAAATCGTGGCTCCACATGCTCAAAACCCGGTGGCGGTGGAGCTGCAATTGAGGTAGATTGTACAAAACGGACGCTTTGGCTTCAAGTGTACTTACGTATGGAATTACTGGGATCATAGCCACGTTGATTGGGTCCCAACGGATCCCATAATTGGCGAGCCTTGGCTAGGGGTGGCCAATCTATATTCTCATAGGGTACACCATTGGGTGCAATTGGGCCACGGGTACGTGTTCGTGGAGAGACGCGCGCATATCGTCCACCCATCGGCTGCATATTCTCCTGATAGAACTCGCAGGTATTGTAATCATCTGCTGGACCGTCCATAGGGGGAACAAGTTGCTGCTGTTTCAGCTGCTGTTCGGGAATGGGCATCATGGGTGGATGCTGCATCATAGGCATAGGCATAGCCATGGGCATGTGCATATAGGGGGCACAATAGTAGGGCACCATTGCCCGCACAAAGGCCATTTGTGGTTGTGGTCGAGGCCGAGGTGGCGGCTGCTGTGGCGGAGCTGATTGCTCTACGGCTTCTCCTGGTAGCGGTTCCATGGGTGGTCCCAGAAATTGCAGTTCTTTCACCGAATCCGATAGCTTCTTGCTGCCCAATCGCAAAATCTGCTCCGGATCTAGTTCGGAGGGCGGAATGAAACCGCTATTTCTTGGTCCCGGCTCTGAATCAAAGCGTGGCCTACGCATGTTTGGAGGTGGTCGACTCCAAAACGGTAGCAGATTGCGGTCGAAACCCAACGGTGGGGCAGACGGCGGTGGTGGCTGTTCGTTATACCGCTGTGAGGACTGCCAACTTTGGGGACCACGACGACGCCATTGTCCGGATGAGGAGGACCAGCTACCACGAGGTCGAAATGACTGTTGATAGCGTTGTGGACGCCACTGATTGGGCTGGCTGCGACAATCCTGTATGGGACTATAGTTTCGAAACGGTGCTGGATGGCGTGGCCGAAATTCGCGATAAGTGGGGGCGCTAGGACGAAACTCTCTATAGGTTTGAATATGGGATAAGGAGTTGGCAGGTGCAGAGCCGTAGGTAAATGAGGTTGGTGCTGGTGGTGCACGTGACATTTGAGGCGCCGGAGTAAAAGTCTGCTGCGGCGGCAAAGACTTAGCCTGATTGTCAGAAGCATTATTCAAAGCAATTAAATCATTTTCCAACATTGTGGTTGATGATGTAGGAGCCAGCAGGTTGGCGTTCCCTTCAGTCTGAGTCAAAGTAGTAGTTGGCTCTGTCATATTCACATCAGTAACATCCTCATTGCCCGTCTCAGTAATGCCATGCGCCACCACAGAAGCCCAAGAAGGCGGCGACTGAATAGCCGACATGGTAGACACGCTCAACTTATTTCCAAATCTTCAATTCGATGCGTTGTTCGACTCTGGTTGAACTTCAGTCAGGGGTTAAGCATTATATTACCAAAGATAGAAAATTCACTCTTACCCCAAAGACGCTGAAATTATTTCCAAATCTTCAATTCGATGCGTTGTTCGACTCTGGTTGAACTTCAGTCAGGGGTTAAGCATTACATTACCAAAGATAGAAAATTCACTCTTACCCCAAAGACGCCGAAATTATTTCCAAATCTTCAATTCGATGCGTTATTGGACTCTGGTTGAACTTCAGTCAAGAGTCAAGCATTACATTACCAAAGATAGAAAATTTACTCTTACCCCAACGATTCCAGATGCATACAATATTATCCCTTCGACTTGACCCTTGCTCTCCAGACTTTGCCAGTAATCGCGGTGGCTAACGGAGCTCGATTGAAACCCAAAAGATATGCACACAATATTTCGAAAGATGAAAATGAAATCTGTAACAAGATATACGACAGGCAAGACAACTCTCAACTAACTGCTCGGTTCGACACAGAATGTATGAATGATGTGTTGATTTTGTACACGTGGGTATATTGATGAGAGTTGGATGGAAATAGATTTTGAGTTTAGGTTTTGGTAAACTTAAAATGAAATTACAATGGTCTGTTGGCGTTTTTCACATGTGAATTGCCTAAAACCAAACCAAAGTTGAGAAATTTGCTAAACCTGAACCTTCGGCTCTACAAAATTAAAGACATGCTGAAATGTAGCACAAATTGTGGTTATTTGTTCAATATTGTGCGACAAAGACTTGAAAACGTCATGAAAGTATAATGGATTTTTATTAAATATTCTAGAAACAAGTTTAATAAAAGAAATTATGTTTTGTTAATAGATTTAGCCAAATTCACCACAAATAACATTTTGATAAGAAAAATTAATTTTGGAAATGCAAAACAACAATATTTTTATGAATTAAATATTTCATTTGTTTTAATATTAAAATTTGAGTTTCAATAAACCAACCGAAGGCTGCCGTATTAATAAAAACCAACTTGCCGCTCACCCTTAGCAGGCGCCTTCTATCTTTGGTGGGGACATCTATGTACCAACAAACGGTTTAAGGGTTGCCGAGTTATACTTCATAGCTGGCGCGAAAATATCTTTAAATTTTGCATTTTATATTTGGGAAATATGACTTAAATTTGAATAATAACACAGTGTTACATTATCTACCCAATATTTAAGAAAGGAGACCCCGAGATCCCGAGTAACTACAGAGGTATTTCATTCCAAAATGTGGCGCTAAAAATATTTGCGGCGGTTCTTCAAAAGAGACTAACAGAGTGGGTAGACACAAACAATATACTCAACGAATGCCAAGCCGGATTCCGAAAAGGTTACTCCACGGTGGATAGTATCTTTGTACTGTCCAACGTTGCTAATATGTATCTTGAATGGAAAAAAAATCTTTTTCTATTTTTTGTGGACTTTCGAGCGACCTTTGATACTATAAACAGAGGATCCTTGATGTACAAATTGAGTAATATTGGTATATCCACTAAGATGATATCCGTTTTGCAAAGCATGTACGAGAAAAACAGAACAACGGTATGGGATGGAAATAAGCACTCTGAATAGTTCGACACTAACACAGGAGATAAGCAGGGATGTCTAATAGCCCAGCCAGCAATTTAGCAAGCGGTTTGCAAACCAAGCTTAAGATAAGATTGCTTGTGCAAGCGTTGTCGTATGGCAGCCTCCGACATTTACAAAACATTTGCTATTGTCAGCGATTTGAGCATGTTGTTTCGTCGACCGAGAGCAGGCATGACACAAAAGTACAATTTTCGTGCTCATACTATCACTCTCTCTCGCTCTCTCGGCAAAACTTAGTTTGGAATGCTAGACAGCTGCAGCTGGCCTTCTTGTGTGCAAGGGAAGTGGAAAAAAAATTTACAGATAGCCTTGAGCGAAGGCGAGCAAAAAAATTGTGTATAAGTCATTCCAGTTGTGGTTGCTGAAGAGCAAAGAAGCAAAAATTTCAATTAAAATGAAATATTACGTGCGCTTGTAAATTTGTTTAATATCGGCAGCAAAAAAATTAAGAAGTGTTGTGCACTGCGCCAACGAAGTTTTCTAACATTTGTGGAACAGCGAGGCACCATGATCCGTAGGGAGCGAGCTTGAACGTCCAGAACAAGAGATTGAAATTGAAGGAAATTCGTTACGAAGTCGTGGAAAAAACTTACGGATGACTGAGTTGCAGATAATTTTTCGTGGAGAAGTACTGCGGACAAGCAGTGCATTCGAGCCTTCACACCGCCACTGCCAGTCGTTGAAAGTTAGAAAGCTTATATTCAGTTAATAGTCAATTATTTACATTCATATTTAAATTCTATTGCAGAAACTTTCACTTGCGAAAATGGAGGCAAGGAAGATGATTTTGTTTTTGCCTCGAAATCTTTTTTTCAATACGCGAAAAATCGTATTAAAATTAAAGCAACAATTCTCAAAAGAACTGAGAAACCACTACTTTAATTGAATTTTCATTTTCGTTTATTATTAATAAAACTAAATAAAATAAACCCCATATGGGTATTTCCATGATGTCGAACGTGACAGTCGTACGCATTTAAAGTGGAATATAAGTGAAACTAAAATCATTTTTTTTCTTTTGTTACGTTAACTAATAGCACTTTCGAAGCACTTTATTTAGTGAGAAAAAAGTAGAGCACACCTAGTGCTGGTCCCAAGATAAAGTCTATCAAAAAGCGATTCGCACGCGACAAAAAATGGAAGTGGTGTTTTTGGCTATCAATATAAAAGCAAAAATCAGCGAGATCTGTCAAAACCATTTAGTGCGACTAATTATAAAATGTTGTTGAATAATTTAACTGTATATTAGAATTTATTTGATCGAAAAATTTTCTTTATTTTTTTTATTTCAAAATAAAATATGATTCGATACGTGACATTGCGAACGCGACATTTTTTCCGTCATTTTATTTCGGTGGTTTCTGTTATAATGCGAAGCAAAAACTTACGATTAATTGCTATCACAAAGTTTCTCATGGTTTCTTATGCATTCTTTTATAACCATTTGTACGCTCAGAAAGATTTTAGATAGGAAAAGTAAGTGAAATCTATAGGCACTTTTATCAAAAAAAAGGTGCAATATTAATACCCAAATTAGAAAATTCGCGATAGCGCAGCCGTGAAACCGAATATATCGAAATGGGTTTGATTAAATGTAAGATTGGCTAACTTTAGTTCAATTTAATTGTTTCCCGCTGAAAATTTGATAAAACAGAGTGTTTTTAAGCACTTTTAATATTTTGGTCTTGGTGGACCTTTTGGTGGAAATGCCCATATACAATAAAACTAAAATCTAATAAGAACACTCACAAAATAAATGTTTAAAACGCTTAATTATTTCATTCAGAATACGTGTTTTATAACCGTATTTACAAAGCTTGTCGAAAGCGTATAAAAATTAATTATTAAACATTTACCTAACACGTTTGCAAAAAACGTTTTTACGTGTTTTAAAAAACGTGTTTTGCTATCGTCTTTTATAAGCTTATAACGATAGGTCCGTTTCGATTATAAAACGCTTACTTTGATGCGTTTTATAAATGTCACAGCAGCGTTTTATAAGCGTTTTGCTTACAATTGAACGCTTACAAAACGTGTATTTTTATCTGAAATTGTTTGCTGGGAAGTCCATTATTATTCTCCTTATACATAAGTGATCTGCACACATATCTATCAGGCGGAATATAAATAGGCAGTATGGAATGCAAAGCGCTTATGTATGCAGACGATATGGTGATAATGGCGGAGAGCGCTGCTGAAACGCAACGAATGATTGAGCAGACGGAGCTATATTGTCGACAATGGGGCTTACAAATAAACAAGGATAAGTCGAAAATATTGGTTGTGCGGGATGGAAGAGGGCGACGCCCCGAAAATGAAAGATGGATACCTGATGGCTACGCACTGGAGGTTGTTAAAGAATACAGATACTTGGGAGTAACAATAACACGAAACATATACTTTAAAACTCACCTTAACCATAAACTGAAGGATGCTACAATGGCGCTGAACAGCACATGGAAAAGCTTGCAAATTCGGCCAAATATCAGCTTTTCCAGGCTATTGCCAGAGCGATAATGTTGTATGCGGCGGAAGTATGGGGACATCAAAGTTACGATGACGTGAAAAAATTGATGAGAAACTTCTTTAAAAAGTTATTTTGACTTCCAGTGAATACCCCAAGCTATGCACTATACCTAGAAACAGGACTATCGTCGATGTACCTCAACACGCTGTCGACTCATTTTAGTTATATAAACAAAATCATAGGACTGCCGCAACATCGACTGCCGAAAATAGTGGCGCTAGAAATACTCAGGGAAAAAACGCAGTGCTTCAAAAATTGGCAGCAGCTCTTTATTGCACACAGTGTAGAGTGCGACGTTCTAAATACTGAAGAATTGAATGCAGCGCAGGAGGCTGTACTTGTTGCGATAGACAACGAGAGCGTAAGTTAAAGTCGGCACTTACCAACTTCGATAAACCCGTTACTCATGGAAAGAAATGTTTAATAGCCATCCTGTGTGCCTGAGGAGATACAGCCGAAAAGAATGCAACATTTTTCATTTTAGATCATCCGATCTTGATGAAAATTTCAGGGCTTATAGATGTTGCGAATATAAATATAAGTTTAAATTTGAGATCGATATCTCAAAAATTGTGGGAGTTATTTAACATTTTTTATTGTGGGGGCGGGGGTGGGCGTGGCAAAAATTTGAAATAAACTTGATCTGCGTGCAGACAATAGGAGTCTACATTTTAAATTTGGGTGCTCTAGCTCTTCTAGTCTCTGAGATCTAGGTGTTCATACAGACAGACGGACAGACGGACGGACGGACGGACAGACAGACATGGCTATATCGACTCGGCTGTTGATGCTGATCAAGAATATATATACACACCTGATCATATTAATAGGTACACACCGGAATTTTTTAATAATAGATGGTTTTTTCGTACTTTTAGTGTTGACAACTTTTTAATTTTTAGTTTTTTGTTGTTGTCAATGTCTGGCCACACTGTGACAAAGAGTTGAAAGAGGGGCTGCCCCGTATATCAAAGCTTTTCTATAAATTGCGAGTCCACCACACATTTCGCCTGATCATAATAATAGGTACAGTCTCCGTTTCTCACAAGTATCAAGTGAATAATTTTGTAATCAGTGATCTTTTGGTAACTAAAGGTAAATTAAGTATAGTTGCTGTCAATACAGAGAATTAAATAATTATTTTTTTTAGAAAAAATGGGTCGAAATTCTCGTTGTACTAAAGAAGAAGCTCGATTGGTTCTTAGTCTGAGAAAAGAAGGCAAATCTTTACGAGCCATCGCCAAATTAATGAACAGGTCTCATAATTTTGTTAAAAATGCATTAGAAAGAAAACCAAGACAGGAAACCCGTGGAAGGCCACAAAAAACAACAGAAACCCTTGACCACTACATAGTAACTTTGAGCAAAAAGGACCCATTTAAGTCATCGAAGGCTATTGCAGCCGAAATTGAGAATTCAGTTAGTGCTCCAACTATCCGAAGACGACTACAAGATGCCAACCTACCAGGAAGAATTGCCAGAAAAATCCCACTTATGCGCAAAAAAAATATCACCATAAGGCAAACTTTTGCAAGGGACCACAAAGACTGGGTAGGATGCACCGGGGAGAAAAAATGGAGAAACATATTATGGAGCGATGAAACCAAGATAAATTTGTTTGGGAATGACTGTGAAAGGAATGTTCGATGCCCTAATGGAAAGGAATTCCATTCCAAAGAAAACAGTCAAACATGGAGGTGGCAATATAATGGTATGGGGTTGCTTCTCCTGGTACGGCGTAGGTCCAATTTATCGGACTACGAACAAAATGAATGCTGAAGAGTATAAATCCATATTGGAAACAGTTATGGTACCGTATGCTGAGGAAAATATGCAATTACGTTGGGTATTTCAGCAAGAAAATGATCCTAAGCACACATCAAGGCTGTTATCTAAATATTTCGAGGACCAAAAAGTTGACGTTCTGAAGTGGCGAAGCCAATCCCCCGACCTTAACCCCATTGAAAACTTGTGGGGAGACTTAAAAAAGAAATTGGCAAAGCATTCATTTTCAAATAAACAAAAATTATGGGAAGGTGTCCAAAAACTGTGGACCAGTAGCGACCTGCCAGGCTCTTATTAAAAGTATGCCAAAAAGAATAGCAGTAGTGGCCAAAAATAGAGGTGGATACACTGGATACTAAGTTAGGAAATACTAATTTACCTAAAAAAAAAGAACACAAAATGGAAATTAAAATTTTATTTCTTACCAACACATGAAGTGTACCTATTATTATGATCACACTGAAAGATATCTGAAACACAAAATGATCTCTTTTATGTTATATTATTATTCTATGTTACAATTAAGTTTATTTTATTAAAAACAAATAGTTTAAGAACCAATGAGAACAAATTTTAAGTTTGAAACAATGAATAAAACTGTTTCCTGTTACCTTAAAGTCAGAGTTGATGTGTGTACCTATTAATATGATCAGGTGTGTACTTTATATGGTCGGAAATGATTCCTTCTGCCTGTTACATACATTTGCACGTCTTTAGTATACCCTTTTACTCTTCGAGCAACGGGTATAAAAATCATAGATTTCAGTGTGAAGCTCAAGCCAGAACAAGCGTATCGAGAATATGGTACAGTCAGCTCAACTACAACCTTGGCATAAACAATTATTTTAGTGAACAATACAGCACGGAAACCATTGGAATTATTTTCAAAACCAGATGTGGATTGCTTCCACTATTGCGATAGTATTTGTACCTTATGTAATACGCGATCGAGAGAAGACATAGTTCACCTTATAGCATTATGCTTATCCTGGCGGAGTATAGAGTAGCATATTTTAATCAAATCTATGTGGAACAGAAGGAGGCAATTGAACTACTCAATGGGAAAAATTGGCAGGAATTTGCGAAATTCGTCAAAGCTATAATAAATTATAGGGAAAATATCATACAAGAAAACTTTTATTTTTAACATATAAATTAGTGAAAAATTGTTAAATAAAACTAAGAAACAAAATTAGAATTATATTTTTTTAGAATAGAAGGCTAACGGTAAATTAACCAAGACAAAATTTAAAATAAACAAACCACTACTACTACTACTGCAGTGTTACAAAAAAAACGAGAAGGCCAATCTAACTTCGTCTGTGCCGAAGTTTTTATACCCTTGCAAATGCAAATGTCACAGTTTAAGAACGCTTACATAAAAATCAAAAAATTTTGTAACTAAAACCTATTTTCCGACAGATAATCGTCTGAAAAAAATTTTTCTCACTAGGACTCAATTTCCGACCGATCGTCCCTATGGCAGCCTTAAGATATAGTCATCCGATTTCGGCCCAATTTTGCGAATCTATTTGAAAGCATATAAAATAAGTCATCAGCGAGTTTAAGGACGCTAACAAAACTAAACAAAAAAAATTTTTTTCCAAGACTCATGTTCGACCGATCGGTCCTATGGCAACCATAAGATATAGTCACCCGATGTCGATCAACTTTTTCAAATTAGTTTGAAAGCGTTTAATATTAATAATCACCGACCTTAAGAACGATTTACTTAAAAACAAAAAAGTTTTTTTTCACTAAGACCCATTTTCCCACCGATCGGTCCTATGGCAGCTATAAGATATAGTCATCCGATTTTGACCAAAAATTGCAAATCTGTTTGAAAGCATATAATATTATTAATGACCGAGTTTAATCACGTTAACATTAAAAACAACAAAGCTTTTCTCACTAAAACCCATTTTTCGACCTATGGTTCCTATGGCAGCTATAAGATATAGTCATCCGATTTTGACCAAAAATTGCAAATCTGTTTGAAAGCATATAATATTATTAATGACCGAGTTTAATCACGTTAACATTAAAAACAACAAAGTTTTTCTCACTAAAACCCATTTTTCGACCTATGGTTCCTATGGCAGCTATAAGATATAGTCATCCGATTTTGACCAAAATTTGCAAATCTGTTTGAAAGTAAATAATATTATTAATGACCGAGTTTAATCACGTTAACATTGAAAACAAAAAAGTTTTTCTCACTAAAACCCATTTTTCGACCGATGGTTCCTATGGCAGCTATAAGATATAGTCATTCGATTTTGACCAAAATTTGCAAATCTGTTTGAAAGCATATAATATTATTAATGACCGAGTTTAATCACGTTAACATTGAAAACAAAAAAGTTTTTCTCAATAAAACCAATTTTTCGACCTATGGTTCCTATGGCAGCTATAAGATATAGTCATTCGATTTTGACCAAAATTTGCAAATCTGTTTGAAAGCATATAATATTATTAATGACCGAGTTTAATCACGTTAACATTGAAAACAAAAAAGTTTTTCTCACTAAAACCAATTTTTCGACCTATGGTTCCTTTGGCATCTATAAGATATAGTCATCCGATTTTGACCAAAATTTGCAAATCTGTTTGAAAGCATATAATATTATTAATGACCGAGTTTAATCACGTTAACATTGAAAACAAAAAAGTTTTTCTCACTAAAACCCATTTTTCGACCTATGGTTCCTATGGCAGCTGGGTCTCGTGAAAATTATGTGCAGAATTTTTATACCCTTGCAAAGCGTATTATAATTTTGCCCAGAAGTTTGCAACGCATAGAAATATTCATTTCCGACCCCATAAACTATATATATTCTTGATCAGGGGGACGAGCTGAGTTCATTGAGCTTTGTCCGTCTGTCTGTCTGTCTGTCCGTCTGTTTCTACGCAAACTAGTCTCTCAGTTTTCAAGCTATCGAGCTGAAATTTTGCACAGAGTCTTCTTTTTACTGCACGCTGCTAATATGTCGGAACCGACCGGATCGGATCACTATATCTTATAGCTGCCAAAGGAACCATAGGTCGAAAAATTGGTTTTAGTGAGAAAAACTTTTTTGTTTTCAATGTTAACGTAATTAACCTCGGTCATTAATAATATTATTATTATTGGGCTAGTCGAGTATAGCATTTCCTCATACTTGGTTTTTTTTTTAACACCCCCAAAATCTGAAGTTATGGTCCAAAACGCGCTTTTTGCTTTCTTACCTCAATTAAACCTTGTTTATTCCGATATCGACGAGAGCAATCTACTCTACATATTAAACAGTTTGTCCTGATTCACTGACTGACTGACTGATTCACTGATTGGCAATCAACGCAGAGCGCAAACGGTAAGAGATAGAATGCTGAAAATTGGACAGGAGTTTCCATTAGTGGTGAAAGTTCGTACTAAGACGGGGTTTTGGAAAATTCCAACCTGAAAAGCCGGAAAAGCGTCGAAAAAGTTTGTATGGGAAAAATTTTGTTTTTCATCCGATTGACATGAAATTTGGTTTGTAAGCGTAGTACGCGAAATAATTCGACACGTGTTTTTCCGATTTTGGAAAATCCGCCCAGGAGGAAAATGGCCATAAAATTTTGCATGTAAAAAATGATTTTTCATCCGATTGACTTGAAACTCGGTTTGTAAGGATAGAATACAGAATAATTTGAAATGTGATTTTCCAATGTCGGAAAATCCGCCCCCAGGAGTGAAAATCCAGTGCATTGCTCCGGTGCACTGCTCCGATGCATTGCTCTGGTGCAGTGGGGTTGGACACCGAAAGTCCTCCACTTAAATCTGGAATGATTGTCATCCACTGGAAAGAATTCCTTGAAAATCGTATGTCTTGCAAAAGGAACCGGCTAGAAATAATAAAGAAATCAAAACTGGAATACTAATGTAATTGTTTCTAGCTTACAAATGCCAAATGCTACGTGGGTGAGTCTCCTCGTACGCAACGCTCGTCACAGCACACTCGTTCATCACTTGCAAAACCTTTTTATACTCTGTATTAAAGGTACACAGAGTATATTAAGTTTGTGCTAAAGTATGTAACAGCCAGAAGGAATCATCTCCGACCCTTTAAAGTTTATATATATTCTTAATTAGCATCTACAGCCGAGTTGATATAGCCATGTCCGTCTGTCCGTCCGTATGAACGAAGAGTTCTCAGAGATGGTAAGCGATAGAGGTTTGACATGTATGGGACAAAAACTCATTACACAGTGCCACAAAATTCAACTTTTGTTAATGCCTGGGAACGGGACCAATAAATTATGAAACTAGAGGCATCAGGGAGCAACCTACCCAGTTTGTTCACCTAAGACATTTTTCTACTGAATTTAGCTTTTTCTTAGTGGAAATGACGAATTTTAATCAAAGGATTAGTTTCATAATTTTGGAGAAGCTCCTAATACCCAAATGGTCAATGTTGCTCAAAGGCAATTGCTTGTACAAAGATACCCATAGCCCGCGAACTAAGGCTTCGATGGTGTATTTAAAAACGCAGTTCGGTCTATTTTTATCTCTAGTTTATGGCCTATATGGACTCGATAATGGATGATGTCAAATGTGGTACCCACTATCGCGGTTTTTCGATGCATGCTACCATCTCTTAAGAACACATTTTATTGGTCAGCATCTCAATATATTTAAAATCTTACAAAATTCTATCGAGTGGTTCTCCATTAATTCCATTTTCTAAGTTAGACCTCTATGGGCGGGGTACTAACCGCTTGTCCATTGGAGGCGGGAATTTAGTATAACAATTGTGGTGACTCCCTTCATCTTTGGTGAATTTTCCAAAATTTTAGCTCTCACCTTTTTTTAACCAGCAACAGATGTTGTAGCTGTGTGTTGCTAGTATAAATGTGCCCATTAAACGCGAACTTGACGTGAACAAGAAAAACTGGGTATGAGGTGTTGCTCCCTAGTGCCTCTAGTTTCATAATTCATTGGTCCCGTTCCCAGGCAATTTTGAGTGTTCCATTGTGTTATACTTGCAAGCAGATCAAGTTTATTTTCAATTTTTTCCACGCCCCCATCATATCTCCCACCGTTTTGATGATAGATTGTTCGTACCTTCTAGAAATATCTAGTAATCAAAATTATTTTTCGATTTGCTGAAGGAATGATAAAGATCGGATTTCAGAGAGCTCGGGTGTGAACGGAATACAATGTTCTTTCTGAGTAATAAGTTGAAAATCTTATGGAAAACGTTTTAAAAGTTGAGGCCGGAGCGAGTTTGAATTAAATTAGGAATTTTCGGTCAATGTAGGAAAAAGTCTAGTGCGCCCACTGTACGCTACACAAATTTTTCCAATCGTAGTCACCCTTCCTAGGGCCTCCAGTCTTTCATTTATTTTATGACATTTTTAATGTGAAATTTCCCACAATCAAGTCGAGTTGAACAAAATTTTCAGGTGCTTCGCACAAATTGATTGTAATTTTTGCATTTTGAACGAAATGAATAGCTGGAGTGAGAGTGCACGGAATTTGACCAAATTTATGGGCAGATCTGAGCCGCCAGCGCGAAAACTTTTATCGCCAGCGGCTGCCTATGCCAAATGGCAATCGCCATTGGCCATAAAAAGGGAGCTGCTGAAGCTTCAGCAGATCGCACCTAAGCCCAAGCTGCTTGAATCGGATGATGATGAACAGGACGAGAAGGAGGAAAAGGATGAGAATGTGAGTGTGAGTTCGGCTTACTATAGCGCCCACAACAGTTTCCAGTTGGGACATGAGCGACAAATGTCTCCTAACTTGGAGTTGGAAAAGATTTGCGGTTCTGGTCGACAGGAGCATTTAGAGCCGCCCGAGGTGAAAGCTCCGCCTTCATCGCCGCGTGGTCGTTTGCTGGGCTTCAATCGCAGCAAATTTGCCACACATTTCGATGAGGCTGTGGCCATCGTCCAGCGTCGACTACAGGATGCCAATCTGTGCACCCCTCATATCAATGCCGCTCCCGATGAAACTCAATGGACCAAGGGTAATGTTTGGCTATTTTTTGCCGAAAAGCTATTAGCTTGCCTCAAACTGTTACTTGGGCAACAGCTCATTTGAACGTAATTTTTTACTAATTCAATTTTTAGACCCTTTGCCCGTGTTTGAGACCGAAGAAAACCCAAGGCAAAAGCTAACCACCAGCCTAGTCACCCATATTGGTGACCCCAACACAGCTTTGCTTAAAGTTGCCTCTGTTCCTTTATCAAAGCTAGGCGGCGCTGTGGCTGTACCGCTGTGTGAAAGCTCAATGGACGCAAGTTGCAAAGCTACAACAAGTTTCAAGCATTCCAAATTAAAGTCCATGCAAACGCGTGCCAGTGGCACCATCTAGCGTCCTATAAGTAAATTTTTATTTTTATGAATCGAAATAAGAAAATAATTTTAAATGTTGAGTAGAAATGATTGAAATAGATATGAAATCATTAAGTATTTGAAATATTGTTTATATTATTAAAAGTCAAAATTTATCGATTTCCAAATGCTATCGGCCAGACGGTTCTAGTGATGGTAACAAGAAAGCTGAAATTTAAAGGGTACAGCCGACAGCTGGAGTACCTTTTTCAGTACTCGAAAGTCACTGTCAACCATTGCATACTTTTGGGCAGCTAAATATAAAAAATAATCGCTGAATTGTTAGGGAAAGTTTAGAAACCATTTCAAATTTTGTATATATATTCAGGTATTCCAAAAATATTCGAAAGTTCGATTCAAAATTAAGCAAAATTTAAGTTTTGAGTTTATTAGTCGAAGGTTTTGGTTCGAAGCGTCAACAACAAAGGTTGCAAACCAGTTCGCAGTCGAACCGCTCAAGTGTCGTAGACATTTTTGGAATGCCCAAACTGAGCGGGGCAGAGCAGACAAATTTTTCTATTCGAACCTGAACCTGAACCAGAGCAAAACAAATATTGGGATTTTGTGAACTCGGATACAATTACTAAAAATGGTTTATGGTATGGTATTTCATACGCAAATCCACATTCTTAAGTACTTTTAATACGCACATCCACATTCTAAAGTATTTTTCATACGCAAACCCACATTCTAAAGTACTTTTCATACGCAAATCCACATTCTGAAGTACTTTTCATACGCAAATCCACATTCTAAAGTACTTTTCATAGGCAAATCCACATTCTAAAGTACTTTTCATACGCAAATCCACATTCTAAAGTACCTTTCGTACGCAAATCCACATTCTAAAATACTTTTCTTACGCAAATCCACATTCTAAAGTACTTTTCATACGCAAATCCACATTCTAAAGTACTTTTCATAGGCAAATCCACATTCTAAACTACTTTTCATAGGCAAATCCACATTCTAAAGTACTTTTCATACGCAAATCCACATTCTAAAGTACTTTTCATACGCAAACCCACATTCTAAAGTACTTTTCATACGCAAATCCACATTCTTAAGTACTTTTCATAGGCAAATCCACATTCTAAAGTACTTTTCATACGCAAATCCACATTCTTAAGTACTCTTCATACGCAAATCCACATTCTAAAGTACTTTTCATACGCAAATCCACATTCTTAAGTACTTTTCATAGGCAAATCCACATTCTAAAGTACTTTTAATACGCAAATCCACATTCTAAAGTACTTTTCATACGCAACTCCACATTCTAAAGTATTTTTCATACGCAATTCTACATTCTAAAGTGCTTTTCATACTCAAATCCACATTCTAAAGTACTTTTCATAGGCAAATCCACATTCTAAAGTACTTTTCATAGGCAAATCCACATACTAAAGTACTTTTCATACGCAAATCCACATTCTAAAGTACTTTTCATACGCAAATCCACATTCTAAAGTACTTTTCATACGCAAATCCACATTCTAAAGTACTTTTCATACGCAAATCCATATTCTAAAGTACTTTTCATACGCAAATCCACGTTCTAAAGTACTTTTCATACGCAAATCCACATTCTTAAGTACTTTTCATAGGCAAATCCACATTCTAAAGTACTTTTCATACGCAAATCCACATTCTAAAGTACTTTTCAGACGCAAATCCACATTCTAAAGTACTTTTCATAAATACATACATACATATATCATACATAATTCATACCTTATTTCATTGAAAAAATACGTAGAATTGATTGGGATAGTTTATTTCAAAGTTAAGTAGTCAAAGTCAAAACAAAAGAATAGGTTCTCCACAAAACGCATTTAAAAAGAGTCAAATAAGCCATTTTTTGTATCTTTAAGCTCAAATTACTAAAAACCTCGACTTGATGGATCATTTCTGAAAACAGATTCGTGTTTAGCACACGAAATTCATCAAGAATCACCACCGACCCTTCAGTATACTGAAAAAAGTCTAATTTTGTTGCCTTGTGATATTCGTACAAATTTTGAAAGTGCTTGGAAAAACTTTCTCACATTTGTGAACGGGTGGATTTCTCAGGTTTTCACACATTCATGGTATTCCTGAATGCGATTTAGATTCGATTTAGATTTCGTGAAAGCTAATCTAAATCAGTTGGCGGAACGACCCTTTTTATGCACTGATTTGATTTAGTCTCGTGAACAGCTGTTAGTGTGACCGAACATCCGATTGACAATTGTCGCAAAAGTAAAAGATAAAAGGCCTGGAATGCCACAATGGCAAAACCATTTTAGAGAAGCGGTAGGCATTGGAATTTACTCTCATCATATCTATGCTCATTCCCTAACTCTGCCTTTGCAGGTATATCGAAGATTTGGACCTGGAAGATGCCGTCCACACTGACATTCTAACGATCAAGTAGGGTTTCGAGGGCAAAATGACTGCCAATAACATTGAGGTGGGCATTTGCGATCAGAACGGATTCAAGCGTCTCAACCCTGTCTCCATCAAGGACAACTTGGCCCCCGAGGTCCTAAGTGCGAGTTTCAAGTCCAAGCTAAGCTTTTCTTTCCGTAAATAAAAAAAAAATCGGAATTGGTGTCTTTTGAAAATTAATGAGAAGTGAAACTTTATTTGAATATCAATTGACTCCAATCGCCTTCACATAGCCCACACAAGTGTCGCGGTCGAAGATTGAACAAGGTTGCAATGCGGTGCCTCTACTTTGCCTTCCATAACAGCCACGACTGGCGATATCTGGGCAAAGAGTGCGAACAATGTCTCGCCACTATGAGCCGATGTGAACAGTAGATCATCACGGATGGTCAACATTTTGGGGTCCGACTCCCTGGTTTTGTAACTGGGATCGCGTTGATAGGAAGACCGAAATTGCTGTAGAATCCGAAGCAAAACTATGCCTGAACCGTTTCAACTTGCGCTGGTAGCCCGGGGCAGTCACATCAAAGTCCAGCCAGGCCAAATAGGCTGGATACTGCACATCAAGTTGCAAGGGCGAGGACACCGTTTCGTATTTAACCTTCTCCTTGGGTTTTGAGATTATCTTGTACTTGATGACATCCCTGAAAGGGGACAGAAGGTGGTTTTAGATGACCAAATCATCGATTGGCAACCATACTTACTCCACATATCGATGGGTCTGCAAACCCGCAAAATAAAAACCAAACATGCCCAGACATGTGCCCAGATCACGACATATACCATCCAAGCGCTGCAAAGCCTCATTGTTCTAACCATTCACGACCACATTGAACTGGCCAAAGAAGTCCTTGGTTTTCTCCTTGAGCGGTTGAGTGTCGGCTGATATATCTACCATCGGATTTAAGACACGGCCCTGTTGCTCCCAAGGGTCTCGCGTGCAGCCTGGAATTGTAATCAAAAGTCTTCCTTTGTGACCTGCTTGTCGTCATGCAGCTTCACAGAGTCGACGCCGGACATGGTTATGATCTTCGTTATTTCGACTCCAAATCCATTCAATCCAGAGATGAGTATTTTTTCGGTACGTAGGCTGGAAATGACATTTTAAGCATCTTTCGTTTCTTCTCCTCCCTCACTGAACCGGTGAATGCAGACAAACTTACCGCTTTTGCGTTTGCAAGCACTTTTGACTCTGTCCACTTCAGGTCGCTGGTCCTTCTTCTCTTCAAAAAAGCCTCAAAGTCGCTTTCGTTAGATCTATGTATTAGTATGACCATTATTTCCTCACTTTTTCTGGGCACATTCGACGTTTTGTATGGAGCGATATAAAAGGAGAACATGAGTGCTGTAACTGAGATGTTATAATTTGTTCAAAGAGTTTATGTATTACAGAGACTTTCGAATATATTAGAATACCGAAGGACGAACATGACTTTGATATAATAGTTGATATTGTGCAAAAAAGTCTTGCGGCATTTCCATTTTGAGTGTGACACATTAATTATCTCGCTGCCAAAAATTATTGAGTGCATTTAAATATTGTTAACTAATTAACTATAATTAGTATTGTTGCAAGTTTTTGAGTTTTTTTTATGAATTTCGACTATTTTTGGTTAAAAATGCCTCTAGCAGCTGAATTAAATGACAAAGAAAAAACGCAAATTGAAACTTTGGCTGAATGTGGCATTAAAGTATCAGAAATTGCCAAAAGATTAAGTCGACATCGAAATACTATCGCGAATTATTTGAAGAATCCTCAGAAATATGCCCGAAACAACAGAAGAGGGGCATTACCAAAAGTTGATGCGCGCACTAAACGGCACATAAAGGCGCTAGCAACGGATAAAAACATGAGTTGCGCTCAAATAAAGGCTGAATTGAAATTGCCAATAAGTAGGCAGAGGGTGCAACAGATTTGTCGAAAAGAGTTGCACCTCAAATATGACTCAAAGGTAAGGACACCAAAACTGTTACCCCGGCATAAGAAGGCCCGGCTTGCCTTCTATGAAAAATATAAGTTTTGGGACAACGAGTTCATGAAGGTGATTTTCAGTGATGAAAAGAAGTTTAACCTAGACGGGCCAGATGGAAATCAAAAGTACTGGCGGGACCCAAGTCATCCCAGAAAGACGAACTATAGGCGGAACCATGGTGGTGGCTCTCTGATGGTATGGGCGGCATTTAGCTCTGCTGGAAAGTCTCCCATTTGCTTTGTGCCGGGGCGGATCAATGCGGAAATGTATACAGATCTCCTTGAAGGAGAACTTATACCATTTGCGGAGGAGTTCCATGGCGACGACTGGACATTTCAACAGGATAACGCTCCTATACACGTTGCAAGGCATACGATGTCGTTTTTCTGTTCCAATGGTATTCCCTTATTACAGTGGCCAGCAATAAGTCCGGACTTAAATCCAATTGAGGACCTTTGGGGCATCCTTTCAGCAAAGGTTTATGAGGGTGGAAGGCAGTTTGAGTCCTTGAAGGAACTAAAAGCGGCCATTGTCGAGAAATGGGCAACTATTGACGTAAACACTTTACATAACTTGGTAAATTCGATGCCCCGCCGCTTGCAATTGGTTACACAACAAAGAGGCGACTCTATTTCATATTAATAAATACATTAATGTTCATTTAATTACTTTATCTCCTTAATTTTTGTGATATTTAAGTTTTTGCACAATTATCAATCCAAGCTTCTTCAAATGGTTTATAACGGTTTGATGACTCATGCCCAGCTCTTGGCCGATGCTACGGCTGCTACTATGCCGGTCTCTTTCGATCAATTCAGCGATTTTATCGCAATTTTCGACGACAGGCCTGTGTTAGCGCGTGAAAAGAGCTTTCCAAAAAGCTCTAGCGTGAACCGATGCGACGAATACAACTAGAACTACGCGCTTGCAAAGACAAGCTTGCGGAAATACCGCAAGACTTTTTTGACCTTATATATAAACAAAAAGCCATTCAGTAGGCCTTGCAGTTCTTTGAAACCATACTGGGCATCTTAGTAGGCTTTAAGGCTAGAGAGAAAGTTTACCTTATGGCAAATGCCAAACAGTTAATCAGAGACCAGTCAGCTTCTCAGCTGACAACATCGTCCCAACATTTAATTTCTTTTTTTATTACATTTTTATCAACTCCTTGAACTAGAATGAGCCAAAGAATATGTGTTAGGAAAGCACACTTTGAATATTTTTAACTTAATTTAAAAGTCTTTTGCACTCGTCTTTGTATTCCCAATCTTTAGTGAACTCTCTACTAGTTTAATACAAATTACAGAAACAGCAAGCGTATATGCTCCGTCTCGCCGCCTTTTTTTTCTCCAACTGTTTTTCGTATATTTTTTAAATCCAGTGGAGCTATTTTTGACTTCAACTGGGCCTCATTGCTGGCCCTGCCAAATTATTTTACAATCTTTTAATTCTTTGATTTCTTGAATATTGAAGAATTATTAAAGAATAGAATTCATACTCTGGCAGCTTTATATCATCTCGCCATTATCAAAGAAAATTTAACATAGAAAAGCACACTTTGAAACGCCTCTCTTTTTTAAGTGATGTTAACTCCATTGTGACAAGGAGATACTTTATAGAGACAACAAAATCTGTTACTCAAAATTACTGTCGTCGTTGGAAAACACGGACATAGTTAAAAAAAAACTCAACCAAAATGACAGCGAACAGCTGACAAATATCCGAGTAAAAAGTTGTCGACGTAGCAGATACTGCTTCTATGTTAGTTCTTCTATGCCATTATACGCGCTCAGCTTACAGTGCACTGTGGGCAAAAAGTCCGAAATTTTGGCATAAAGTCTAATTTTAAAGCTAGAGCGTTCAAATTTGGCACAAAAATGTAAAATATTAATATAGAATTTCGGTTTATTTCTGTTTTGCAATAAAACTACTCCTTCAACCAATCCGCCCACACCCAAGTAAAAAAAAATTTTAAATTTCTTTTGCCTTTCATTTAAGCAAATACTGGATATTAATGGATCAGAAGAATCCATAGCTCTATAAAAAAACATCAGTCATATTGTTTAAGCGGCAATTTTTTCGGGCATGTGACTTCCTATCGTTTTTATAGTACTGGTTCCTTGCTTCTGAAGCATTTTCTCCTAAACATCCAACCGGAATCAAAGAGGAGTTTGTTATTTGCCAGCCGTGTATTAATATTTTATGTACCGTCGGTGACATTGGATACCAAGGATAAGTATTAACATATAATAAAAATGTATCCTCACAAAAAGCTGTGAATTTATCAACATCAACAGAATGCTCGCTTGAAATTGTGATCAAAACTACATACAAATTGTATAAAATGTTTTGATCAAAGCTTGTAATTGATCAAAATAATTAGTAATTCGCGAATGCTCTTCTAGCCGTGTTTCCATCATTACTATTCCCACTTCCGTTTTGTTTGGGAATGCTTACATGTAGACCCATTTTTGTCCACATCATGTCCTGAATTTCCTTTTTCCGAGCCATCATTTCGATTTTGTTAGACTGGGTGATGTGCCACTTTGGAATTTTAAGCTTATAGGACATGTTCAATACAAATTCAAAAAATCGAATCCAGGCATGCAATGGACTGACACCATATTTTAGAGTCGCTGGCCTTGGCTTAAAAACTTCGGAGTGAAAATCAATGGTCTCGAGGAGTTTTTTAGGTTTGACCCCACATATTGGGCAGCACTGAGTTGATGACGTACCAGTTAAAGCGTTAAGTACTTTACCATCAATAAGTGTCATTTGTGGTTCATAGGTAATGACAACGTTTTTGCCTTCTATATATGAAATCCTTCGAAACCGGCGACTTGCATATCCAAACATTCTTTTTCTCTTAATATTTTCTCATGGCTTTCCTTTGCGTACTCAATTTTAAGTGGCCTGCAGAACCTAACAGATTGTGGAGCTCTGTTATTCCAAATAATTCGTTGATTTGCATCTATTAATTTTAATGGTATTATAATGCTGACAAAAAAGGGATAGATCCAGAGAAGCAGGCTCTTCTGATCGAATCTTCTGCTTATATAAGCTTTGGCCAGTAGACCCATCAAATCCGTCGCTTACTATTAATGTGCAACGTGAAACATTTTCCATTTGAGATATAACCTCTTTGCAGGACCAATATTCTTTCGGCTGTACGGTCCAAAAGGTTTTGCATTGAAACCTGCGCACAATTTTCAGAAATTTCTATTTAAGATGGTCTGCAAATCTTTTTAGCTTCTTGAAGTGCTGAATATGGGTGGAAAATGTTGCAGAAACGAGCTTTATTAAGATGATGCATATTGATATACTGCTGTTTGGTAAGTCCATTTTCCAACAAAAATGTCAATGCTTCTTCAGGGGGCAAGGGGAATAATCATCAGAGATTTCCGGCATCCTGTCGTGTTCCCTGTCTGTTCTTCCCTGACGACTTTTAATGCGCTAAACAAATCATCCTCTTTAGCCTTCTTCGCAGAAACAGAAGCAGCATGTAATAAGTGCTGCGTTGAAAAGTCAGTGTCCGATGCAAGATCATTTGCTAATTTATTTTTCAAACGCATTCCAGCCCGTGTATAGCTTAGCGTTGGTCTACCCATTTTAGAGGGAGATGGATCCGTAAGCTCTTCATCCAAGGTTATAATAATCGCCTGCGAAAGCCACCTTGAGTGAGTAACTTTAAACCTTGACAACATACGGTTGCATTTAGGCAAATATTTCTTAATATAAAACTGCAAACTTTTTGCTCAATTTGATTAACGTGTGAGTTGCTGAGTTGACTTATTTTCATTTTCTCCAACATCCACTTCGTTACGGCAGAGTCGTTGCGTCCATTGTTGTCCCAAACCTCCAGCAGTGTTAAGCGGCGAAACTTATATTCGGCAATATGTCATTTTTGTCGAAAACGGGCAAAAACGGGCAAAGAATATTATTAGCACCGTATTCCATATACTTTTACGAAAAACATACCAGTTTTAGTTGCTCGCAAGCGCGCGCGGAATATAAGTTACACACCACAGAACACAATTACATTTGTTAAATTTAAGCTGTAAAAATACTGCAACAACAATTGACGATACACGACAAAACATACAGAACATATAAAAACTAACATACAACGTTGAATCTACATACCTGTACGATTATTTGCCATATTTCCAAATCATTTTCATATTTCATCGACATTCACGGTTTCATTTCGATAGGTCATGCATGCATTTAGTAAGCTGACTTTGTTGGTGCGACAATTTCAAACCGTACGCTTTAAAAATTTTTTCGGAATAGTTTTATTTTCTCTTGAGTATGCATAATTGGAAAACACATTCAATTTTGAGTATTTAAAATATAAAAAAAAAATACTTTATGCACAATTTTCGTACTTTTTGCCTATAGTGCAGTGCAGTACAGTCCCGTTTATTCTCCTTCGTCGCAGTAGACTTCTGGCAAGGTTGTTTGGGTGGCACGCATCCTGATTGTTGATGGTGTCGCCAACCATAGGAACACCTCATTAGTCTCGCTCGATGTCACGTGTACGAATCAGAGAACTGCAGCGAGCTTACCGTGTATTGGCGAGTCATTGTATTGGCGAGCTTGAGTACTGTCGGATTTAGGGCACGGGCGCGCTCTTGAGATGCCTCGGCCCTGATGCTCCCAGGAATTGTGAGCAAACCTTTGTAACCAGCTTGTCGTTATGCAGCTTCACAGAGTTGACGCTGGACAGGATTATGTTTTTATCTAGGTATTATCTTATACCTAGTACTCGCAATTGTTGTGCTACACGGTTCTTTTGGTCATAAAATGAAAACGAATGAATTTTTTTCAAAACTTTTCTTCTTATTCAGTCATTCAATGGCTACAAATCATACAACAAGTATCCACTGCTCGGACAAGGGCGCGCTTCAAAGACTCATCATTTGGGTGTCGAGTAGAGCCCAATGGATTCAGGTCTATACTACCAGCAGGCCAATCATTCGTAGAAATTAAGTTCGGTACATGGGTTTTTAGCCATGTTTGGGTCGTGTTTTGCATTGTAAGCTGGAACAGAGCCTGGTTGAAAGGTCCACTGCTTGTTTGCAAATGATGTCGTGCTGAGAGGCTTCACAACCTTTTCCAAAACGTTGGATTGATACACTTTCGCCGAAGCTTTGACTCCCATTGCACAAAAATGGAACTTGGTGACCCCCTCATTGACGACTCCCCACCAAACCATCACATAAGCCAGATGAAAGCCTCTCTGAACTCTCGGAATGAGTTCGGACGCGTGTTTCGATGACACAGCGTACACTCTATCGTTCTTTTTGTTGAACGATTTGTCTATGGTGAAAATTTTCTCCTCAGTTAACAGAATTCGTCTGTGGGCATTGTTCGCGCACTGGCGACGCAATGCTTTCTATTTTGTCTTGCGTTTTTGTTTCAATACTGTTGTGAGCAAGTGGCCGGTGAGTCTCTTGTATACCCTGAGTACCAAATCACGTTTTATGATGCGCGACGTGCTGTCCTTGTTGATATTCATCTTACGAGACATGATTCTCCGTTTGCGCAGTGGATTTTGACGAATTCGATCTTGCACGGCTTTGATGGCTTGTGGCTTTCGCACAGTGCGCGGACTGCCGGATTTCGCGAAGTCTTTTATTCCATCAGTATCCTCAAATAACTTCACGGTACATTACGCAAAGTTTTGGGTAATTTCCAAAGGATTTCACCTTTTTCGATTATCAGGAGGTTTGCAGCCCTACTTTCAATAAACTTGGGAATTGCGTGTTGGGTTGCGCTTTTATTACTCGTTTTGCACGTTTTTCTAGATTTTTTGAAAATTACTTTATAATCCTATTTATCAATTTTTTGTAGTCTAACAGAAATTACTGGTTTGAAACTGGTTTTTTTTGGCTTACACTAAAAAATAGTTAGTATTCCGTATTTTAATCGGCTCCTCTTCTTTTGATTTTGATATTGTCAAGTGTTTGGTTAATTTTTGGATTTTAAATTTTGACCGTTTTCACATTTAATTGTTGTCTATTGCAATTCTTGTTAAAAAATTTTAGTTTTCGAAACAAAAACATATATCGAATATTAAATGCCCCAGCCAAAAAAGATTTTAATTATTATAATTTTTATGTTTTAATATGGTACAAATGACGAGAGCGTATTTGAAAGTCGATTAAGCCTTGCTCTTTCTCTTTACACATTTTTCCCGTTTGGGCACTTTCCGCTTTTATGCGCTAGAGGCGCCACTTAATCCATCGCTTATCGATAAGCTATCGCTAACACCTATCGTCTGGTTGGCCATCTCTAGCCAGCAACCAACAACGACGAAAAATGAACATTAATTATTAAAAAAATATAAAAGGGATTTATTGTTTAAATGCGCAGCCTAAAACAAACCAAACCAGTGCATTATTTATGTGAAGCCATCAATGCAAATGCGGAGGTGTGCAGATCCGCGGAGTTGAGTCTTGTCCACGTTTGGAGGATGTGCGCACTGAATTTTCATAAAAATAATTGGAAAAACCATTAATTTAGTCCCAAGACTGTGGCAAATACGCAGAGTAGCAACAGCAGACGCAGCTTACGGTGTTGGGTCATAGCCAAGCAGCAGCAATTGGAGTCGCAGCGGGAGCATGGCCGCCGCCTCGTCAGATGCACTGCACCAGACCACCTATGTGGATTTTAACGATTTAACACTAGGCGAGGTAAGCTTTAACTTCAATAATTCCGCCAATCTGTAATTTTCCCCTTATATCTAATGCCACAGAAAGTGGGACATGGCTCGTATGGTGTGGTCTGTAAAGCCATTTGGCGCAATCAGCTGGTGGCTGTCAAAGAGTTCTTTGCCAGTGCCGAGCAGAAGGACATTGAAAAGGAGGTCAAACAGCTGTCCCGTGTTAAGCATCCCAATATAATTGCGTTGCATGGCATCTCATCGTGTCAACAGGCCACCTATTTGATCATGGAATACGCCGAGGGAGGATCTTTGCATAATTTTCTACATGGCAAAGTGCAGCCAGCCTATTCGCTGTCCCATGCCATGAGCTGGGCCCGTCAGTGTGCAGAGGTAGATAAATTTGAGCTAAGAAATAAGAGATCCAAAGTTGGCAAGTAAACAAATTGAAAGACAGCTGATACCAGAACAAGAACCCCGCTCGCAAGATAAGAGTATGTAATTGGGCACTAAAATAATAACAGGAAGCACCAGCAAACGCTCCTGTTTATCAAAACTCAGCACTTTGGTTGGTCACAGATTGCCACTCCGTGAGCCCAAGAACATATCCCAAATCGTTAGAGTACGTGTCCCAGCTGCGAATGTAAATTCTAGTCATCTCGTTTAGGGCCCCAGGCAAGACATTCGCGTCTATCTACCTGAGTTGAGACAAGTGACAAATCAGGCAAACAAACCTGTCAGCCATTAAATCGCAAAACAAGCAGGAAAAGATCCTCCAGCAAGCAATTGGAGAACCAATTCATAAAGATAGCAAAGCAGATGCTGTGCAGGAATACCACTTGCTTAACTGCGTTTGGGGATAGCTGAAGAATGCCGAAACTGAAAAGGAATTTCGCTTGACACTCGCCATCTGTTTAATTCCCTTGGCGCACCAAACCTAAGCCTTTATAACCCACTAATTTAGGTTAGATTAACTCTGACGGCCCTCTAGAGACCACACATAGGCCAAAAAACCTTAGCTGATTCGTTGTGTATGAAACAATTAAGAGACCGTATTAAGATGTGCTTTTAGATCATTGCGTTTGTAGCAAAGTCATGCCAGCATAGGCCTATCCTTGTGGTAATGAATTGAGAATGAGGTCTATTTTGTCCGCATGTATAATGAGTCCAACTTCTTCCGCCCACTTCATGAGCATGTGTTCTGTTACGAAGCTAAAGGTAGACTTAAAGCATGGACATTACCTCGTACCTCTTTAGTAGTTTGTCCACGTCTGTGTGCTCCTCTTACTATGGACACCGTCACCCACTCTGATTAAACACTTCTACAACTTAGAAGGTTGCAATGTCCCCATATGGTAGAACCAAAAATTCTAGAACTTAAAAAGATGAGTAAATGTCATAGAAATTAATCCTTTACAAGGGCGTAGCTGGGGGGGGACAGCTGCCCCTTTACTAAGGGCCTATTTCCAGAACGCACGAAAATAAATTTTTATGTCAAACTTCACATGAAAAGAAACACTTTTGAAATGTTTTGAAATCTGAATGCTATTACACAGCAGTCTTTTTTGAATGAAGTATTGTGCCGCAATATATTTGTATGTCATCTGGAATCCAGCCTTAAACCTATATAATTTATTCCTTGAACTCTCTCACTTTTCATTCATATGGAAAGAATCTTTCATCATTCCACGTCTTAAAAATGGATGCAAATTTCATATCGAAAACTTTCTGCGATTTCAAAACTACTAGAGCAAATTATTACTTCTCAATTTCAACACCTTTGTAGAGGACTAATTTCACATTATTAGCCGGGTTTTCTTCAAATCCCGGTTCAACACTACTAACCACCTTGAGTTCAGTTCAATAACTTCTCAAGCATTTACTGAAAAAAGCTAAGACAGACGTGGTGTTGACTGATTTTAGTAAGGCGTTTGCTTCAGTTAGTCATGAAGTCTTCTTACTCAAGTTGCGGCTTTCTGGCTTTCCATTAAATCTGCTTAATTGGATTTCTGCGTACCTATCGGAGAGAACTCAGCATGGGAGTCAACCCCTTTTTTTAAATTCTGTTTATAAATGACCTACCGCAGGTGTTATCCTTCTCTCCTGCACTTATGTACGCTGATGATGTCAAACTTTGCTTTTTATACACAGGTGGTAATAAACATCTAAATTTATAATATGATCTGGACTTGTTTTACACTTGGTGTAAATCAAAAACTCCTGAACTTAAATTTCTCTTAGGGAAAAGTCTTGACATTTCATCGGAATAAAATCCTAGTTAACTCGTACTCATTAGGTAACTCAAATAAGCAGCTTGTTCGCATCTTTGTCGTTGATGACCTAGGAGTATTGTTCGACCCTAAACTCAACTTTAATCAACACGTCTCGACAATGGTAAATAAAGCTCAACGTGTTCTAGGCTTTATTATAACCACTGAATCTGTATATGTGTCTCGTTCGTCCTTAACACGAATATTGTTCATGTATCTGGGCAAGATCGCATTGAGTCTGTTTAAAAACAGTTATTATTTGCAGTTCGGGGGCTCGGCTGGAATCCCAATATCAACCTTCCTCCGTATGCTGACAGATTGCGCTTTAAAGATTTACCTACCCTTCAAAATCGCCGAATATGTCACGGAATAATATTTACGCACAAGCTTATTTGCGGATCAATTGATTCTTAATATTTGTTATCACTGGTAAAATGTAATGTTCCTTCTCGAACAACGCGAAATTATTTATTTATTTATTGTTTTTGTTTAAAGTTTAACAAAGTTCAGTCAAACTAATTACAATTATGAATTCAGATTAGACAATAGACTATTCCTTACATCTAACAATGGGGCGTTTACTGAGAACAGATGATAGTACTTGTTGTAATTAAGGCAGAGATTACGAAAGGGTTCATGATGAGCATAGTTCGTGAGGCAAGGACTTAAATAAATCGGAACATAATTTCTCGTTACCCGTGCCGGAACCGCAAAGCTTATGAGGCTAAGCAGAGCGCTTGAGTCAACCTCACCTGACAGTAGCTTATGAGGGAAAAGCACACTAAGGTAGATCCTTCGATTATTCAGGGATGGAAGGTCCAATAAGCGTAGTCTGTGCTCGTATGGTGGTAGATGCCTGTTGGGATTCCAATTTAAGCCACGCAGGGCGAAAAGTAAGAACTGTTTTTGTACAGATTCGAGTTGATCCTGATATTTTTGGTAGTGTGGAGACCAGACACATGAGCCATACTCAAGAATAGGTCGGACCAGAGAAACATATAGTTGTTTGATGAAATAAGGGTCATTAAATTCATTAGACCATCTTTTGATGAAGCCAAGAACTCCCATAGCTTTATTAGTAATATCCGATAAATGACCATTGAAGCATAACTTGGGCACAAATTGTATTCCCAAGTCGTCGACTTTATAGATGCGCTGAAGTGGCTTATCCTCAATCATGTAGTCATAGAGATAAGGCGTATTGCGATGAAAAGTTAAATATTTGCATTTCTCATTGTTGAGTGGCAGACTGTTAATCATGCACCAATTATTGAGAGAGTTTAAGTCCCTTTGTAGGAGAAGAGGTGATACTGGATCGTCGTAAGACAGGCAAAGCTTAAGATCATCCGCATACATAAGCACCTGAGAGTAAGATAATGCGGACGGAATATCGTTTACAAATAAGTTAAAAAGCAAAGGTCCTAGATGACTGCCTTGGGGAACACCAGAGGATACACAAATGGATACAGAAAATAGCGAATTGAAGCTAGGAGGAAAGCCAAGCATATACAGTTTGTGTATAAGGAGCTCATGATTAACGGAATCGAAAGCTTTGCTGAAATCTATATATAGCGGCCGATGTGTTGAATTTTGATAATAATATTCAGAATTTCTGTACTTTTGACTGAGAATTGATTCGATGGTACTGATAAGACATAAGACAGTTACGCAATAGCTTTAAATTGTTTCATATTTGATTAGGTCGGTTCTCTATTATTATTTAAAACACTATGGTTATAGAAAAGATTATACAATGTATGTTTTTTACTCTTTCGTCATCTTCTAAATGTGGAATCAAGGATCGAAAAAACCCAAGCTTTAGCTAAGGTTTCTGATATATGTAAATGTGGCTAAATTGGCCAAATTGGGGATCTTTTCGGACATATTTGATCAAGTTATTTGCATATGGGTATTTCCATGATGTCGAACGCGACAGTCGTACGCATTTAAAGTGGAATAGAAGTCAAATTAAGATAATTTTTTTTTCTTTTATTACTTTAACTTATAGCTCTTTCGAAGCACTTTATTTAGTGAGAAAAAAGTAGAGCACACCTAGTGCTGGTTCCAAGATAAAGCTAATCAAAGAGCGATTCGCACGTGTCAAAAAATGGAAGTAGTGTTTTTGGCCATCAAAATAAATGCAAAACTCAGCAAGAAACCATTTAGTGCGACTAATTTTAAAATGTTGTTGAATAATTTATCTGTAAATTAGAATTTATTTGATCGAAAAATTTTATTTATTTTTTTTATTTAAAAATAAAATATGATTCGATACGTGACATTGCGAACGCGACACTTTTTTCCATCATTTTATTTATGTAGTTTCTGTATAATGCGAAGCAAAAACTTACGATTAATTGCAATCACATAGTTTTTCATGGTTTCTTATGCATTCTTTTATAACCCTTTGTAACCTCAGAAAGATTTTAGATGGCAAAAGTAAGTGCAGTCTATAGGCACTTTTGTCAAAAAAAATGTGCAATATTTAAAATTGAAATTGAATTGAGAAAATTCGCTCTAGCGCAGCCGTGAAACCGAATATTTCGAAGTGGGTTATGATTAAATGTAAGATTGGCTTACATTGGCCGTGTTCAGCAGAACAACTTGCTCCCTGATCAAGCATAAGTTTGCAATTATCTTAATACTGAACTCGAGAGATGCGGCGTCATAATAGCCATTTTGAGGTATCATGATACAGGAGCGTGTATCAAAGAAATAGTACGCTACTTTAAAGTGATACTGCTCCCTCCAACAGCAGAAACTATTCGATACAACATTTTTTTCTGATACCTGCTCAGGGATCAATTATTCTGCTGAACACGCCCATTAGTTCAATTTAATTTTTTCCCCTTAAAAATTTGATAAAATTGAGTGTTTTTTTAAACACCTTTAATTTTTTGGTCTTGGTGGACCTTTTGGTGGAAATGCCCATATGGAACCATTGTTTTAGTTTTAAGTCCTGAAAAATCTGCAAACATGGTTATTTAGCCAAATTTTTATCAAAATTTGGGCAAATCATTTGCCTGTGGGACCTTAGTCTTATTGTGGGTGGCGTTTTTATTGTTTATTTTAAACGTCTTTTTACAATTTGAACAGATAACAATTTTACAAAATGACTTAAATTTCGTTGTACCGAACCGAAAAATTAGATTCGTTAGAGCTTAGGTTCAACATTTTTCTCTTATTTGGTTTCGTTTTACTTTCGGTTCACAGTTTAAAACTGTCGAAATTCCTGATTCCGAAATTAAAGAATTTTTCATTTCTTTATAATTTTATATTATTTCGAAAGTATGGACTGCGCAGATTTAGCAAATGTTATCCCTCTTTTACTTATCGTCACAATTTGTAGGTTAAATTTTAATGAGCCGAAAATTTACAGAAGATGCATTTGCTGATTATGACGAAATCAAAACCTTCCCTTCAGAAGGTTTGTGCGGCGATTTAGTTTCGGCTCGGGCTCTCAAACAATTGGAGATTCTGACCACAGTGCTGATTGCAGACCGATATTTAATTATTTTTGTAGACTTAACTGCTTGAAAATGACTTTTTTAAGGTTTTCTTTAGCATTTAGTTCTAAAAACAATCATTTTTTAAGCTTTGACTGTTAGCAACTTTTTTAGCCACTTTTTATTATTTTTGAGCTATTTTTTTAAGCTTTTGCACTTCATAACACTGAAATAGAAAAATGTGCTTGTACGAACGACGTCAGCTGATTAACTTTTACTTTCTGTACGTCTATGTAAAAAGCACGAGTGATTTCGGACAATGGTGGCTTTTTGTCTGCCCTGCCCTGGTTTTAGTAATGTTTTATATCTCATCACTGGCTTGCTTGGCGTACAGAAAGAGCTCCCTGCGATTGGCTTTGGTAATTCTTTTCGCCTGTGAGGGTGGGCATCATTCATGGTATACATCGAGTAGCGTATTAGACAGCGTCTTTTATGGAAGCTTCTATTTCCACTACGGAACTTATAGAGCTTTCAAAGGGCTATACTTTCAAATAACAACAAATTATTATTACCTGTACAAAAAAGTTTTAAAGCATTTTTTTTCATGTTTTATTGTGAAAAATTTGTTATGCTGCCTTTACACTTGTCATATATCTCTAAATAGTCGGTTGTCAAAATTCTCTAAAGAGAAACTCTTATCAAATTGAACCTGTCAAATTACATCAAAGAAGGCTAAATTCTCCAAATATTTAGAGTTATTTGCTTTGCTATCGTCAGAGAGTCTCTTTAGAGATATATGATAAGTGTAAAGGCAGCTTTACAAATTCATTTTTTAAAGTATTGTCCATGGCTAGCCACTACGTTTTCCCATAATTCTGGCAATTTTCGGATACCATCGCGGAAAAAACCGATGCGTCTTTTGATGGTATTCACGAATCAATCCAATTTTGAAGTTCTTCAAAGAGCATAAGTGTTGATCCTTAAGGGCATGCGTCATTGACGAAAATAAATAGTAGTTGGAAGGGACAATGTCTGGGCTATACGGCGATTAGGGTAGGACTTCCCTTTTTAGCGTTTCAATGTATGTTTTGACCGGCTGCGCAACAGGTGTCAAAACTATTTTCATGTTGCTAAAATACCTTGTTGTGCCTTTGCTCGTATTCTAGGCGCTTTTGCTTCAATGTTCAACTCAAGCTTATCAATTAAGTACGGTAGAGTTGCCCTGTGATGGTTTCACCTGGTTGTAGCAGTTCATAGTAAACCACGCCCAATTGGCCCCAGCAAATACAGAGTAAATATGACCTTGCCACCGGCTTTCGCGTCGATTTTGTCCCGTATGCTTTTTTGGGCTTGGAGCATTCAATGGCCTTCAGCTGCATTTTTCTTCAAATGAAAGTAGAAAAGTAAGCTTGGCTTGGATTCAACTTCACAGGGTGATATTTTGCTACTGGTTTCTAATCATAAAATTTCCTAAAGAAGTTTATAAGTCCGGGTACCGTTTCGAAACTAAATTCTGAATACCGAAGTAGACCCCTTAACCGATACCCTCATTACGTTACATACTGAACCTGAATATCGTTTCATGACTTAGTAATTAACACCAAATTAAGAACTCTATAAATTAGGAAAATTCTTAAAAATTTCACTATCAAATATGATTTCTAATAGTGTCCAACTACATTAACTGTATATCATTCAAGCAGGAGGCAGCTTTTGAGTAAAATTTTAGCTTAAGCTTGAAATACGATAAATGTTTATGATCTTTCGTTTTCTATTTTTCACAGGGCCTGGCCTATTTACATGCCATGACACCAAAACCCTTGATCCATCGTGATGTGAAGCCTTTAAATTTGCTGCTGACCAACAAGGGACGTAACTTAAAGATTTGTGATTTTGGCACTGTCGCCGACAAGTCCACCATGATGACAAATAATCGTGGCAGTGCTGCCTGGATGGCACCCGAGGTGGGTTTCAGCCTTGTCTCATGTTGTTATACTCTATATTCTACAAATTTCTTTCTTCGACAGGTCTTTGAGGGTTCCAAGTACACAGAAAAATGCGATATATTCAGCTGGGCGATTGTACTTTGGGAGGTTTTGTCACGCAAACAGCCATTTAAGGATATTGATAATGCATATACCATTCAGTGGAAAATTTACAAGGGTAAGCTTGTGAGGAAAACAAGTTTTAGAATAAGTTCGATGAATTCTGGATAATATTTTTGAAGGAAACAATTTTGTTTAAGTGGATTCTTTGCTCAAATTGTTTTTAAGAATTAATATTTAGTCGCCACTTTTAATCATCTCCAAACGCATTTTACTCTTTACTCTGCGATAGATGACAGGTTGAAAAAGCCAAAAACAGTTATTGTTGTTGTAGTGCCCTTTTGTTAGATTTTGGTTCCTAGAGCTATTTTAGCACAGACGCATAAGAAATTTCCTCGCTTCGAGGCGCCGACACGCACAATCCCCCCACGCCACAAGTGCGAAATACTTCTCGCTTACGTCCCGCTTCCCTCACGTTACAGTAGAAAAGATGTTCCTATCGTCATGCCGGTAATAAGACAGCTGAAGGAAGAATTCTACAGGCAAACATTCGACGCAACCATCAACAGACTCAAAATAACATTATGCTTCGTAGTCGCACCCCCACCCATCAACGAAACAAAAAACTGCTGCCCCTAACTACACGCACGACTCTTGCCAAACACAGATCATGGTATTTATGCTTCCTTAATAGCAATCTCGCCAGAAGAGGTACTAGATGAGTGCTCTGATTGCAAAGGAAGACCGCATGATACTCGTCACCTGCTCAATTGCTCCAACGCAACCACACAACTCACGCCACAAGACCTCTGGATGCACCCCACCGAGTACGCTATCTTACTGGGGCTAGACTCCGGAGATTCGACATCTTCTTATAGAATTCCACTCTCTATATCAACCCCATTTCTTCTTTACATTCTATCTCTAACATACTTTCTTACTCTCTCACCCCTACGTACAACCCAAAAACAACGAAGTGCAATTGGCTTGCAATCCATTGCGCACAAGCAGATGGCGCAACAAGTGCAGTGTGCGCGACCGACACTTGCTGATAAGGGTTCTTTTTTTATACCCGTCACTCGTAGCGTACAAGGGTATGCTAAAGTCGTGCAACTGCATGTACCAGGCAGCAAGCATCATTTCCGACCCTACAAAGTATATACACTCTGGATCAGCATCAACAGCCAAGCCGATGTAGCCATGTCCGTCTATCCGTCCGTCCATCTGTCTGTATGGACACCTAGATCTCAGAGACTAGGAGAGTTCGAGCAATCAATTCTTGATATGTAGATTCCTACTGTCTGCACGTAGATCAACCCCATTTCCAATTCTTTGCCACGCCCACCCACGCCCTTACTATAAAAACTGCTGAACAACTCCCACATTTCTTGAGACATCGATCTCAAATCCAAAACCTACGATTTATATTCGCAACATCTATAAGCCTGAAATTTTCATCCAGATCGGATGATAAGTAGCCGAGTTAAAAAGGCGTTGCATATCCATTCGGCTGACCCACCTTAAGCACACAGGAAGGCTGTCAAACAATTGTGTTCATGTGTGACGCGTACATCGACAGTCGGTTAGAGCTGACTTTAACTTGGGCTCTCGTCTTTTTGTTCTTGTTGTTGTTTAGAATATTAGAAAATGCTACTTTGCTGCCAAATCTGTTTCTTTAAATAGTATTGCACTGCTTACCTCCATTCCGAAACCGGTTTATAACGAGTTTTTTAAATCCTCAAAAAATTAATTGAAAATATATTTGTTTGTCATTATGAAGATGCTCAATGCAAACTGGCAATCTGGTTACAATATCAATGCAGATTTGGCCATTTTAAATTAGGTAAAAGTCGTGTGGGGAAAATGGCAAAATAAGCTCGAAGATAACCAAATTTAAGAAGAAAATCCCTAAATGATATTACACTTTACAGTGGTGTCGATCTTAATCAGACGGCTAGACTTTTACAGAGTTATGTTACACATAGGAGAAATCCAGATAATCCAGATACTTGGAGATAAAAGTCTCGTGGGCTCCGAGCATCCAAATTGTATGAAGGAAACAAGGATACAAACCGGGTGTTGTAACCAAACCGAACTGCTAATTTGTGTGTCCGGCACTTTTAAAGTTCTGATCCGTTTCAAAAACCTTAACAGGAAATAGTTTGATTCGGTTTGTTTCATCAAGGAAACAAAGAAATTTGTATGTATCCGAATTTAGATTAGGACATTCGTTTGTGGTTCAAAACTACTAAGGCTGCAAACTGCAGCACCGATTCGGCTCTGGTTTTTTTGGTCTTTCGAAGCGGACCATGAACTGATTTTCTTGATTTCTTTCATTCCCGCTTAAATGGGCAAACACTTATTCAGGCATGTTCTCAATTCCACTACTTTTTCAAAAGTGAATCGAACGCAGTTCCGCTTCGGTTTCGTTTTTGTGGTGTCAATTCCGTATGAAATTGTTTTCTTTTTACTTTTTTGTAAACCACGCCAGCGGCAAAAATGTCCATTACAAGTTCGATGTTCTCATAATTACTTTAAAGCAGCGTTGGTCAACGAGAGCGAGGCCAAAATGTGAGAGTGTATTGGTGTGCGAAAATAAACCGCCGTGAACCAGCATCGATTTGGCCGCATCAAAGGCTAGCCAGCGACTGAAGGCCTGTTTACTCTCTTCGCCTCAGCTTCGGCATGCGTTCGGCTCGTATATGTGTTAATAGCGAAAAGTCTTCGCCCCCCACGGGGGTACTTGTGACCATCGCTGCTTTAAAGGCTGGCAGCGTAAGCTTGGCCGTTTTCGTTGGCATACTCTATTCAAAACAGAATTCTGTGTAATCGGAAAAGTGGGCGTATAACAGAAAACACTTCGGCTTTAGATTACAACTCAATATACCATTTGAGAAAATGTTGGCGAGGAAGTATGCGTTCTGTTTACAAGACGATACACCATTTCGAAATTTGGGTGTGAACACACACTTGGTGTATGACATATACTTTATAACCTTGGACACTGTTTTAGTACTAGGTGTATCAGATTGTAATAGGAATCAACATTCAAAAATGTTTAAAAATTTGGAAGGGGAAGGAATTGCACTAGGGACCTCGAAAACAGAAACATACGGACGACGGCGCGTTTGCTCACTCGACTATTAGGCATCAGGAAGAGCTGGCGCCAAAATCATAATTAAGAATGTAAGCAGTTGGCACTTTGGCGAACGAGATGCCTTTTTCAAAAGCTAATTCACACAGACATGACACAGCTGTTATACAACACGCGAACAACAACTCGACCCGAAGTCACCAGAAATGAAAGTTACAAAAAATCTCTACACACAAATGTGTATTCGAAACGTAGTGAGAAATTCCTATTACGTGGGAACCTATTACGATGCATGTTGTGGATCAACCTCATTCCCCACTGCTCCGCTGGGACCGGTCCAAGCGAGAATGGCACTAGATACACTAGAGGAAAACCACAAGTCCAAGCGAAACTATCGAAAATGGAACAGTCGGAAATGAGAGAGTCTGACTTTATTTTTTATTTTTTTTATTTTTATTTATTTAGAGTCGACAAACAAATGCTGTCAACAAAAGTATAAATACGTTACAAAAAAAATTTTATGAGCTACGGAAGCCTATCAAAGAAAATCTAATAAAATTACAAAATAAACTAATAACGACTCCGACACGGTGGGGGTATTTTATTTGCCCGTCCGGCCAGCTATGCCCCTATTCACAGCCGATTGTAGTCAGAGGCGTTATTAGAGCTAACAAAAACTTTAATAATATAGAGATCGAGAAAAGGGAGAGAGAGAAAAAACCAAAACCTATAGTTATGTAGGAGCAAAGGAAAAAATAAGATAATATAAGAAATTAAACTAAAACAGAGATAGAGAGAAAAAGAGAAAACTATCTAAAAGAAATCTTTAAAAAAGGTTTAAGGTTTCACAATTCGTTTGCGTTTGCACTTCCAAAATCTAGATACATTAAACAAAAAAATTCTTTATAAATCAATTAAAGATTAGAATGGAAATTAAATATCTCTAACAATTTCTACATTGATCACAGAATTAAGGAAAATAGACTTTATGCACATCCAGAAACTGTAAGAGTACGTAATTTGGCAATTACTTCTTATTCTTAGCATTACGACAAGCTGAATCAATTCCACTTTCAAAAAGTTGTTTTAGAAGTGGAATTGAGAACATGCCTGATTGTATAGTTTTAGATCGGTCCGAGCATTATCTACAGAAGATAGACAACTTTGAAAAGGGAAATAAACTAAAATTTAAGTTGAAACATGACAAAATACGCCTTGCATTAACAGCCATGCTCCCATTTCCTCTTTCGCGATTTGGAGACCAAATTTGGTCGTAAAACCGGTTTCAAACTTTTGCAGAAGTATAAGTGGGAGCATGGCTGATAGTGAAAGGACCACTAACCGGTCCGTGAAACAAACATTGTACTTTACGAGGGGTAGAAATCTTCGAAGTGAACCTTTAGCAAAATTTTAGAGGTTCGCAGCAGGACTGAAACCAATTATGAACGGAATCTGTTTGAACCCGGAATTCCTACATTTTTTTTAAACTGTAAAGCGCACCTTTAACCCAACCAAAGCTGAGAAAGTTGTTAAACCTGTTCCGAACCTAAATTTTCGATTCGGTTCAACAAAATGAAAGACATTCTGAAATCTAGCAAAGTTGTTATCTGTTCAAAGTATTGTAAACCACCGATTCTTCGGGGTTTTCCGGTCTTTATTTACGCATTATTTACACAATTACTATTTACATTATCAATACGGTCTCTGTCCATTTATATACACACGTCCGTCTCGGTCAGCGTCCATCTCCTACTACTCCACAATCCTCTATCACCTCCTATGCTCGCATCATCCATCCAGTGTGACCATCCTCTCAACCATTAGCACAAGTTCGGTATTGTTATTAGAGTGCTTCAGACTAGTTCATCCAGAGGCCCAAAACCACTTAAAGCTAGCTTTTTATCGAGTTTTTAAAAGCTTGTGCCAACATTTATCGAATAGTTTAATTAATTTATCAAATATCTGCTCTTCCTCAGGTGAACGACCACCCCTTTTAACCACATGCCCCAAGCACATTGAAGACCTAATGACAGCCTGCTGGAAAACCGCACCTGAAGATCGTCCATCTATGCAATATATTGTGGGCGTAATGAATGAGATTGTCAAAGACTATACGGGAGCCGATAAGGCTCTTGAATACACATTTGTGAATCAACAGGTAAGGATTAGCCAGCTTGCCTTCCCCTCTATTTTTGTTACCACATTAAACACACACTTGTCTACTTTCAGATTGTCACCAAAGATAGCGATGGCACTGTGGCCGCTCAATATGACAGTTTAAGTCTTAGCTCCACAGATCTGAGTCTGGCCTCCACACAATTAACGCCCACAAATGACCAGAGGATGACATCGAATGTGATTCCCAATCCCAATGCAAATGCAACCACAACAACGACTAGCTCAATGACCACAAATACCTCAACATCACCAGATCGGACGCCCACCAATTCGGGCCAACTTGACAATAATGCTATATTCCATATGAGCAGCAATCGGTGGGATGCCATACCCGAGGAGGATAGCCAAATCGAGAGTTCGAATGATAGTTTCAATTTGACATCATCGGTAGAGGCTACACAACGTTTGGAAACCATACGGAATGGTATGATACAAATGGCCTGTACGCCCATGGAACAGTTGACACTGGATGTGGAGGCGGTAAGTTGAGGGGTTAAACTTTGTTGACTTTGTTGCTCAGTTCTTGTTTGGTTAGTTTATCACACGAACAACTGAACGAACTGATCAATCCAACTCTGCTTCATACTTATTTGCTTTCTTCCCTCCCGACAGAATGGCTTCGATCTGAGTCGCAGTGAGAGCAGCAGCAGCAGCAGTACGCATGGTAAGTCAACAATATTTTAAGTAATTATTGTTATTTATGTCTGAATCACACGCACAACAAAATATTTGTTGCACATTTGCCAAAAGTGGCCAAGAACAGATACAACTACGCCCCTCCACCAACCCCACCCTCCTTGGATGACGCATTCAACTTGCCTAGGGTCCTCTCGCTCTTTTTACTTAGCTCTGACTCGCTCGCACATTGAATTGCTCGATTTTTGCTTAATTAGCCGCTGCGGTGTTTCTATAATGCAAAATTAAAAACAAAAACAAATACACACAAAAACCAAAAAATTACATTTTTAACATTATTCAATTGCCAATGTTCTCAGGCTGCATAAATTATAAATATTTAGTGCGCTCATTCAAAGCCAAACAACAACAATTGTAAGTGGAAAATGTATGACAACGACAAAGTCGAAATTTTAACACACTTGGGTAAACGTAAACTGTCAGGGCGCGTTCGAGCATATGGTTGCCATTTCTTGAATTAGTCAGGAAATCGGTTATGTTCTACTATTTGAGATTAGGTTCTCAGTGGTTGCATATAGTCTTCTAACATTACTCAGAGTTTCTGCTATATGCTGATGATTTTACAATTTGTCGATTAAGTAATCTAGATATGGTCAGTTCATGGTGTGTATACAACTTAATGACAATCTAAACAAATGCCTCTTCATTATTACGACCATTTATTCAATTGCTTATCAAATTTTATCGAGCCGGGTTAAGGCCATTGATTTGGGAGTGAAATTTGACATAAAATTTATCAGTAATGAGCACCTCAATTATATTTTGTCCAGGCCCTATTCCATGTTTGGCTTCAAGCCGGGTATCCAGCACCGCGGAAACTAAAAATTCCTGGCAAGGTTAGGTTAGGTAAGGTTAAGATGGCTGGCGACAGTAAGATTGTCCCTACACTTAGGCCAAGATAGGCCCATTGCGATACCATATAATTCCCTATTTAAGCCAGGGGGCGTTCCTCCCGACTGAACCATTGTGACAACGTTAAGAATTTCAGTAGAGACGGAATCTCTATCTCGGACACTTCCAAGAGATTGAGTAGAAAGGGGTGGCCAAGAGTTTTGAGTCTCCTTCTACTAAGAGCTGGGCAATGGCAAAGAAGATGCAGTAATATCTCCTCCTCTTCCTCACACTTGCAGCTTCTACAGAAGTCGTTGTGAGCGACGCCCAAGCGTGCTGCATGCCTGCCGATTAGGCAGTGACCCGTTAGGGCCCCAACCAGAAGTGAGATGTTTTCCCTACTTGGGTGCAAAAGACTTGCAAAAGAGGTTAAACGAGGGCCACGTGACCCTAGCTGCAGCGCAAACCGGAAGGTTATTCCATCGTTCCGTAGCCAGGCGCCAGGTTTCATTCCATGTGATTACCTTGTATGAGGCTAAGGGCATCCCTATCAAGCTCTTCTCCGGGAGGAGCTGAATGGTAGTGAAATTCCTGGCAAACATCATATAAAAACAACTATGCCAGAAATTTGTATTTTACCTTTTCGTTGCTTGTGTATCCAGCAACATGAAGGAAACTCACAGTTTCTTATCGATTGTTGGCCTATCAATATCTCGTGTGGATTAAGAGAATAGCTGATACACAGCTCAGGAATATATTGCTAACAATTATTTTTGGATGTGATGAGTGAAAATTTTGAGGAGAATGCTTCGTTATGCTTTGTTATGCAATGTCATCTTGCTGGGGAACTAGCAGCGTGCAAAGATTGGTAGGGAATGATGCCAATTGGACACTTATGACAAATTCCATGGACCCAGAGGTCGGAAGCGTCGAAATGGCGGTATATACATAGTTGTATGCCTCTCATACCAGAGACCTCACTTAGAAGATTCTAGTTTCTTGAGGGTAGTGAAGCATGCCGTACCCCATAACGGGATCCCCCATATCCACCACTACGAGGCTTGAGAAGCCAATCGAGCTCTAATGCCATAGCTGCAACCGTAGCTACTGCCCGAGTCACATAGACTTTCCTGGTCAAGCGGAGGTCCAGACATATTCAACAGCGGTATCCTCTTGATCCTAGGAGTTGAGCAACATTTCGGGGTCAGGTTGACTCTTCGAACGATTAACATGTATGTTCCAGCGGTTCGCCCATCGATCAAAGCCAAGGTACTGATCCGGCCACTAAGTTGACAAAATCTTTAATATTAATGCGAATGTATTTAGGTAATCTTGTATTCGACCATTAAAGACTTCATTTGATTGGCGACCAACCAAGAAGTCATTGGAATAACATTAGAAAGTTGTGCAGATAACATGCCAAAGGAATGTTGTGCGCCATCCGGGCCACACTGCAAAGTGTCATTCTCAGCTATCGGTTTATCATCCCCTAGTATAAAGTAGCACCTACTCCCAGCTGCATGCTACCTCTGGAAATTATTATATTTTTTCCTAATCATAGAACTTTTTAGTGGGCTCTAGGTCTATAAGTTATGATTTTCATCATAACATTTCTAAAACAAGAATTTTAAATTTATTTAAATTCAAATAATTAACAGTGCTTAACGGCTGACTGATCAGAGTGACCTTGCAACTTTTTGGTGCAAGAAAATCCCAGAGCTAATGCGTCATTATTGTTTCTGAACTACATTATTTTAGGTTGCATTGATTGTCCTACTTTGTTAGCCAAGATAATCTTTATTGTACCAAGTAGAAATGTTAGATCCTGCCAAGCCTTTTCCCACCTAATTTCCGGAACCAACTATTCACTTCATGAGCCCATATGTGGGGCACTTCAAAATTGTAACCCCTTGTCCGGTAGCAAACGCTTCGACTTCGACTCCATTCAATCAGTAATTAAAATACTGCTAACATAGTACTTTTGCATAACATATTATAATTAAAATTAAAATTAGTGTAGCCAGTAAAGAATCGTGTTCAATTGACGAAAAACCAGCAGCCATGCTCCCACTTTCACTTCGCAAAATTTTTGCGATTTAAAACCGGTTTTTGACCGCATTTGGACAGTCTCCAAAAGAAGAAAGGAAGAAAAATCCACTTATGGCGTGTGAGGAAGCCCGGGGAAGGCGTTTTTGCATGTCGCAAATTTTCTTATGCTAGATTATTTACTATTAATTCATGGATTTGTTATTATAAAAGACTTCAGGCGGTTGCATTCTGCATAATTTGTAATGTTTAAGGAAACAAAGTCATCTGTTTCCCCAGCTGAGGCACACATTTTATCTCTCCCATTCAAAGGAAAAAAGAAAACGCATACAAATTAAAGCAATCGCAACCTGTTATGGATAAATGAATCATAAATTATCATCGACTTATCAAGCAAATGTGCAAAACATTTTTGCTCAATGTATATGGAATAAATTGCGCCGCAAAGCAGCGCTGATCTACTTCATCGAACGTTAGCCATGATAAGACTAAAAATTAAAGCAAGCCTTCGGTTCGAGTTGGTGCGAATACCGAAATGTGTTCGGCACCTGCAGGCCATAATCAGTGCTGCCACTTTAGCAATTTAGTTGCTAGCAACTTTTAAAAAAATTTGAAACTTATTTTTTTAAATGCTATTAGCAACAAATCTAGCAATTTTTAATTTTTCTTTAGCAATTTTAGCAACTTTATTAAAAAACTAGAAATTTTTTAATTTTCTTTCAAATTTTTTACTTTTTTTTATACCTTTGTGCAATTGACTGCACAAATTACGATTAATAGTTCACAAAGATATCGGAACTTCTATTTGACTCAGTGGTTCGATTATATGAACAACTTAACAGTGTTCGCTCACTCTTTTGCTGTGTTTTGTGATTGGGTTAAGTTGCCAAAAATGTATAAGCCAATTTTTCGGGATGCCTGGCTGCAAGATGAGGAGTTCAAGCAATGGTTTTGCAAGGATTCCGCTGATTCAACGAAAGCATATTGTGCGTTTTGCAAATCCGCCATAGGCACAAAGCTTTTTGATATCCGTCACCACGCCGCCTCAAGAAAACATGTGGCTGCGATTGGCGCATTTACCCAAAAAAGTAAGTTGTTTTTCGTTCCAAATTCAACAAAAACGGAGGAACAGGAAGCGGCACTATGCCTACACATTGCCGAAAACACGGCGATTGCGACAAGTGATCATATTTTCATCAATACTTACATATATTTGTCGAAAACAAAAACTTTAATGGCTTAGCAATATTTTTTTTGGCAATTTTCACATAATTTTTAGCAACTTTTTTTCCCAAATCTAGCAATTTTTGCTTCGAAGATTCTGGCAGCACTGGCCATAATACAAAGAACAAGGTATGGTAAGCTCTCAGCTTGCTCTCTGTTTTAGCTTACGATACTTCTTGAAAAGCTTCAGAAAAAGCTGTTAGCTTACAATTCTATGCAGCTGGCCATACCTCCATTAGTTCTATCATGCTGCAGGCTATGGAAACCAATCGCTTATCTAAAGCCCCATTGAGAAATTTAAGAAGCTTTTGCCAAATGGAAAGCCTTTAAAGCTTTCTCACTAGATTAAATGAGATTAGGCTATGATCATGATACAACTAAATCAGGATTTACACGGTGAAGCAAACTTCATGATGTTTTTTAAAAAGTTTTCGGAGGGACAAGCGACACCACTACACCTCTTTCCTACAAACTTTTTGGAAAACGTCATGAAAGTTGCTTCACCGTCCCAGCAAACAATATGTGCGTTTTCTGACACTTTTTAATGAGCATTCGCCGACATAATCTGCACAAAAAAGCGTCCGGAATGAAGGTTTTTTTCTAAAAAACCGGTCGCACTTAATGTGGAAGATTTCTTAGTCCAATCTGACTCTTTTCTGACACAGATATAAGTGTATAAGCATAAAAAAACCTCATAAAATACACATAAAAGTTACTTTTCTAGGCACTTGAAGGGCTACTGAAAGGCTCTTTCCAGACGCATATTGGAGTGCAGATCCGGAAATGCTCAGACATGAAGGTTTTTTTATGAGCCCGTGCCTAGATAGCACTGAATATGCTCCGAAAACCCTAAAATTTATGTGTTTACTCCAAAAACGCTCTTAAGCTCGGCTCCTTTCAGACACATAAATTACAGCGCTCCGAACTTGGTTTGCTGGGGTGTAAGTCCCGACTAATACAGGCATGGTGCTCAGCCTAAAATGAGTACGGAGAGCTTTTACTGACAGCTCTTGCATGCAACATTTCGTATCAAGCACACTGCACACTGGCGAATTGATAACTAAACAGAGAGCGCACTGAGCGGCCGCCATATCTGTTTTAGTTGTATCATGGCTATGATACAACTTAAGGCTCCCTTTCCTCCATACCTTGTTAATTGTATCATGCATTAGGCGCTCTCGCAAATTGCTCCCTTCAATGTTGTCTATTTCTTCAGCTGAAATTGCCGCTGAAGCTCTACTCACCGATTTATACATTCGTAAGTTCGGCTTCTACCACTGATTGCTATGGATTGGTCGACCGTGATCATGATTCAAGAAGCAAATATGTCGCGATTTAACCGATGAAGCAAACTTCAGGAAGATATGCAAAAAGTTTGTTGTTTAGTTTGTAGGCAAAGGTGAAGTGTAATCTTTTCTAAACACTACAACTTGTTGAAAAACTTCAAGAAGCTAACACGAAGTTTCCTTCATGAAGCTTTTGTTTGTGGAGTAGATGTGTATAGGAGCAATCGAAGCTGACATGAAGTTTTTAGCTTTATTCCGAATGATTCGCTCAAGAGTTGATTTGTAGTTCGTTTGTTTTTTGTTCGATAACTCGTGCTGTCAGATGATCATATAAATGCGACTTAGTTTTGAAGTTGATTTAAACTTAAATAAAAAAGAGATTCAAGAAGCAAATGTCATCGAGTGAATTAACGCAAACTTTGCAAAGTTTTTAAAAAGTTCTTGCTTGTGTAAGCATATTAATGTAATGAACTGACTTTGGGCCTCTGGATGAACTAGTCTAAAGCACTCTAATAACAATACCGAACTAGTGCTAATGGTTGAGAGGATGGTCACACTGGATGTATGATGCGAGCATAGAAGGAGGCGTTAGTGGATTGTTGAGTAGTAGGAGATGGACGCTGTCTGAGACGGACGTGTGTATATAAATGGACAGAGACCGTATTGATAATGTAAATAGTAATTGTGTAAATAATGTGTAAATAAAGACCGGAAAACCCCACAAAGTGGGTGGTTTACAATTGTAGAAAAAAGTGGTCGATAGGCAAAAACTTCAAAAAGTTTGCATCATCATGTTAAGCTCGACTAAGGCGCTCAGCAAACATTTTCCGCTGAGAGCATTTTTTGAGAAAGGTCGAACACACTACCTTTTTATCAATGAAGAAATTTCAACTGATAAGACAGCGTTTTGGGAATCGCCACTTCTTTATAGTTGCATCATGACGAATACCGTACATACAGTTGTGAGCACGGAAGTCATGCATTTGCCGTTGACAAACTTTTGAGACCTATGTTCTTCTACTGGGGTTATTTTAGGCCCTCCTCCTTTGCTGCAGTGTAAACATCGTTGAACTCAGCGGTTCTCCTAAGCGTTTCGGCTAGCTTTTGCTTCAGGACCTATGTTCAGACCTATGTCAGTTTCCCAGCCATGGCCACTGGAGGCCGAACACATTCGGCAATTCACACCGAAGACATGCTTCACTGTGTGTTCGAGAAAGAGAGACCGTCACATTTTTGCGCTGAACCCTGGTCTATGTGCTCTCAAGTCTCACAAATACAAACAAAATTAATGTCCTCTCACTTTCGCGCTCTTAACAAAAGCTCTTAGCTAACACGAGCACGCATGCTGCTGAGTTGTTGATGCCTTATTTTGGTAAAGCACTACGATCTGTTAGCAATACAGAATATACGCATTTGATAGCTGCTATTTAGTATCAAAGTTGATCCTTATTATTATATTTTACCATTGAATTCAAAATTTCTATATTTTCTCCAAACCAATATTAATTCGATATTTATTCGAGTACAAATAGAATTTCGAAAAAAAAAAGAAAACAATATTAAATGCCAACACAAAATCTGACGAATTTGTAGGCCAGATGTTCGACACGTGTGACTATGCGATGCGTAAATTGATAGTGCTTGGATCCAACATGTGACATATTGTGAGACAAAAAGCATTAATATTATGAAAAGAATTAACAAAAAAAAAAGATACTTGAATTTACATAAATTACAAGTCTGACGACCTGCCGCAACTTGCAACCAAAAGTCGTTATACCCTTTTTGTCTTGAGTGTATAACCCCGTCAAATAGTTGCACATTTTGCTGCACAATTAAATAATTTGTAATTTGTTGCCTAGCCTGGCAATTTCGGGGCAGATTTATAGCCAAAGGCATGCTCCGTCGCTGACGCCTCAGCATAAACAGCAACAACAACAGCACTAAACGATCAGAACGCACACATGACGATGTACCCATCCCATCCTCCTCTCTCTACCCATGGCCCACCAGCAAAAAATGTGACTCATTCAGCAATAATCTCACTTTTATTTTGATTTCGTCTATATGCCCGTTTAAATGTGTGTATACTACTTATATATAGCTATGGACGCGGGGACAGCGGAGGAGCGACACACAGAGTAAGCAAGAGAGTCGGGGAAAATTTCATTTTGGCCACTCAGACACGATCCCAGAAATCCGTGTACTGTACTTTTACCATAAATACTATATACTATACACCCGTTTATACTAGATACATATCAAATAGTAAATGCACCAACAGAAGTAAATACTTTTGGCCCACAGTTCGTTCAGGGCAGACGTACAGATGAAAAATCTTTTGGCTGCGTCAGTGCTGTGTGTGTGTGCCAGTTGGATGAAGAAGAGAGAAAGAGATTTCCCAATCGGCGCAGATGCCAAATGCATTAATCATCGATTTTGATTTGTCTAAATGATGAGCACTATTTTTGTTGCAAATTGTGGAGGGAATTTTGAATGGGAACAACCTGTAGTTGTTGATCATTGTTGTTGTGTGATGATAAGAGAGATTTTGATGATGATATTTTTTTTTTTAATTTTCTTACTTGTTTAATTATTTCTTCATTTGGCTTAAGTCCATCTTTTATCAGCCTTCCTTTTTCATTTTTCCTGCTTCCCTTTTGCTTTAATTGTTGTTATTCTTTTTTTAGTGCTTCCTTCTTTCTTTCCCTGTTTTTATGCCTGTCTCATATTTGTAATTACTTCAGAGTTATATTGTTTCTCCTTTAACTCTTTATATGTGTCAAATAAGATTACTATTTGTTCTGTTATTTCTTAGTTTATGTGATAGATACCTCGATGTTGAAAATGAGAAATCGGCCCTAAGAGTTCGGTACACTCTCAACAGAGATAGGGGTTTTGGGTTCCCCCAAAATTTTCCTGGTATTCTTCTACAGTTTTACAGAACGTGCTCTGTGGTTTCCTTATTCTCCATGTATAGTTTGCAATTGGTTTCCTCTACTATCCGTAGAGGAATCCGATTTCTTTATTAATTAGAAAATCTATTACCACTTCTATTCTTTATCCATCCGTCTATATGCCCTTTCTTTCTACTCTCTTTCGTTTTCATTTGTCCTTTTTTCAACCTGTCTTTATGAGTTTGTACCCTTCTTCTTCGTTTCTTCTACAGTTTTATCTTCTCTCATCCAAACTTTCACTATTCCTCCGTTTTTTTACGATTTGTTTATTTCTTTCTGAGATTTAATTTTTTTCGGTTTTCCTTATTTATTTTATTGCTCCATTTCTTTTTAACATTTCCTTGAAAAAGAATTTCCTAGCACACGTCCTTTGACCTACATTTCATTTTCCGTTTTTCGGTTTTTTGCATTTTGGCAATTCAAACAATTGGCGCCTGTGTTAACTGCGGGGAGAGAATTTGCCCCACTAACAACGGAAGCCTGCCTTTGGGATTCCCAAGCGGTCATAGCAACTCTGTCATGAGGTAGCCTCTGCCAGCTCGTTGAAGATAGGCAAAGATCGCTGATGATTGAATTCTGAAAATTCATGAAATAGCTATACGATCAACCAGCCTCCTTTGTGGTTTTGTGCATGTCTTGTTTTAGAAATGTTATGAATAAAATCATAACTTATTGACCTAGAGCCCGCTTAAGAGATAGTTTTTACATCCTACATTACTTCCTCTTATGTTTCATTTTTTGTTTGTTTTACCCATTCCTTTCTACGCCTATCTCAAAACGAGATCGCACAACATTTTAGTATACACCTAATATGGGTGCCTGGACACCGCAACATAGAAGGAAACGAGTCTGCGGACAAACTGGCCAGAATAGGTACCACCTCCGAAATCCTTTCAGAGAAGAGTATAGGTAAGGAGTATAGATAGGGATGCCTATGGCAACATATAAGCTTCACACAAAAGCTGAAACACTCCGTCTCGCCACGGATCGATGGAAAAATTTTTCCTCTTGTGCTGTATCGAGACTTACATGGCCTACATTCAACCTAAAACGGACAAGCACACTTTTACGTCACAGAAGGGAACACATTTCACTTCTGGTGGGGACCCTTACGGGTCACTGTCTTATTGGCAGACACGCAGCACGCCTAGGCGTCACGCACCATGACTTCTGCAGAAGTTGCAGATATGAAGAAGAGGAGGAAACAGTACAACACCTTCTCTGCCACTGCCCTGCTTTAAGTAGAAGGAGACTTAGGACACTTGGTCAACCTCTCCCACTCAACCTCTCGGAGATATCCGGGCTAGAGATCCCAGCTCTACTAAAACTTATTCTGTCCACACAATGGTTCAGTACCGAGGACCCCCCTCAGTCTTAAAAAGGGTTAACAGGGAACAAACATGGCATCGCAATGGGCCCAAAGTGGCCTAAGTGGGAGAACGACTTGTCGTTCTCATCATTCCTTTTTTCTGCCTCACGATACGTGCACGTTATTTCCAACTTCCTTTCGTTATCTTTTATATGTTACTTCCTTCATTCTGCTGCCCTCGTCATTTGTACTTCACATTCACATTCTTTTTCATTTCGTCTTCTTTCCTCCTACCTTACAACATTCTTATTCTTGCTCCTCCTTCACCCCTTTTTTTTATACACTTGAAAAGTGTATTATAATTTTGCCCAGGAGTTTGCAACGCTTAGAAGGAATCATCTCCGACCACATAAAGTATATATATTCTTGATCAGCATGACGAGCTGAGTCGATTGAGCTTTGTCCGTCCGTCTGTCTGTCCGTCTGTCTGTTTCTACGCAAACTAGTCCCTCAGTTTTTAAGCTATCGAGCTGAAATTTTGCATAGAGTCTTCTTTTGGCTGCACACTGCCAATATTTCGGAACCGCCAGGATCAAATGACTACTTCTTATAGCTCCCATAGGACCGATCGGTCGGAAAATGGGACTTAGTGAAAAAAACTTGTTTGTTTTCAATGTTTGCGTCCTTAAACTCGGCTATTATTAATATTATATGCTTTCAAAAAAATTTGCAAATTTTGGTCAAAATTGGATGACTATATCTTACAGCTGTCATAGGAACCATCGGTCGGAAAATGGGTCTTAGTAGGAAAAACTTTTTTGTTTGCATTGCTAGCGTCATAAAACTCGCCCATTATTAATATTATATGCTTTCAAACAGATTTGCAAATTTTGGTCAAAATCGGATGACCATATCTTATAGCTCCCATAGGACCGATCGGTCGGAAAATGGGTCTTAGTGAAAAAAACTTTTTTGTTTTCAAGTAAATCATTCTTAAAGTCGGTTATTCTTAATAATTAACGCTTATAAACTTATTTGAAAAAGTTGATCGACTTCGAGTGACTATATCTCATGGTTGCCATAGGACCGATCGGTCGAAAATGGTTCTTAGTAGGAAATTTTTGTTTTTAATGATCTAAAAGTGGCTCAAGTATTTTGTAGTTTTCAATCATTACCATAATTTGCTGGGGATTGCCCGTTATGGTGGTATTTGTCACCGTCCGGGCAGCCTCCTCTTGTGCCTTGAAGCTGCCTGTTTTGAGCACTTCGCAAATGGTTGTGAAAAGTCCGGAATCCAGGACTGCCTGGATTGCAAGCGGTCATGTTGCTCACCGTCCAGGCGGCCTCCTTGACAATGTTGCTGCTTTCATGGTAGAACAAAGGAACCATTTTTTTGAAAACTCCAGCGGCTATGACCAAATCGGTCTGTTCATCAGTGCCTGCCACAATGTTGCCCAAGGTGCGCAGGACCGGTACTAAAACACGAATCTCAGCCGTTTGCAGCAGAGCCACCAGTCGAGGCACTGCACCCGTCTCAATCACAGCTTGCATTTTATGACTCTCTTTATCGGTGACATAGGACAAAGCCCAACATTCTTGGCCTATTACTTGAACATCCTGGTGCAACAAAAGGTAAGCAAGTGCGGGCAGCAAAGGTTGCAGCTGCTCCAAGGGAGGCCGGGGATTCTTTTTGGAGCACAAATTCGTCATCAGCCACACGATGTTTCGCAACAATGGGACATGAGCTTCGTTGTTGATCAAAGGCAAGATGTAATCAATGATATGATGTCCAATGAGCAAGTCCCTGGTGGCTACACTATCCCCGGCTATGTTGGACAAGGCCCAAACGGCTTGATCGACCAGATTAGCGTGCTTTGATGACAGCAGGGCCATTAAATGTGGCACAGCCTGATGTTTGACAATGAAGTGGGTTTGCTCCGATGTTCCCGCTGCTATATTAGTCAAGACCCAGGCGGCCTCATACTGCAGCTGGGGATGGTCGAAATTCTGCAGAAATTGAATACATATGGACACAACGCCAAGTTCAATTATCTCATCAATGGGTGGAAGATCATCCAAACTGAGCATTTTACGCGCTGATTGCACGCCCATGAACTGAACTTCGAAACTCTCACTCTTCATGGCCCCCACAATCCCAGCCACTGACCACTGAACAGCAGTTTTAACATTTGGATCCTGATTCTCTGAGGTGACATTCATTGAAAAAGCGCCGCTTGGAGATTTCGTCCTCCCGCTGGGCCTTGCTGTTAATGTTAGCATCCTTAAATTCACTGATCACTAATTCTGTATGGTTTCAAACATATTCGCAAAATTTGGTCGAAATCGTATGACTATATCTTAAGGGTGCCATAAGACCGATCGGTCGGAAAATGAGTCCTAGTGAGAAAAACTTTTTGTTTTCAATTATATCTTTCTTAAACTCGGCGATTGTTAATTTGATATGTTTTCAAAAAGATTCGCAAAATTTGGTCGAAATCAGATGTTCATCTGTAGGAAAATGGGTTTTAGTTACAAAAGTTTTTGATTTTTATGTAAGCGTTCCTAAACTCTGTCATTTCAAAAACAGCACTTGCAAGGGTATAAAAACTTTGGCACAGACGAAGTTAGCTTGGCCTTTTCGTTTTCTCTCCTTCCTTCTTTCCCTTCTAACTTTTTTCTCTCCTTCTTCTATACAGCATTTAAATTTTTTTTGTTTTCGTCATTTGAACTGTCTTCTACCTTTCTGAGTCTTTTACATGCTACTTATCTACTTCCTTATTTCCCCTCTATTTCCATTTTTACTTTGTTTTTCTTCCTTGCTGGGCCTTTTCCCTTCGTCCATTTTCAATCATGTTTTGTACATTCTATTATTTTGTTTTTCCTTCCCATTCCTTTTCCCTCCTTTTATATGCTTTTTTATACCCTTGTAGAGGGTATATTAAAATTGTCCAGATGTTTGTAACGCATAGAAGGAAGCATCTCCGACCACACAAAGTGTATATATTCTTGATCAGCATGACGAGCTGAGTTGATATAGCCATATCCGTCTGTCCGTCTGTTTCTATGCTATCTCCTCCGTCAGTTTTAAAGCTATCTTAGCCAAACTTTGCACGAAGTCTTTTGATACAAATACGCTGATCATTTGTCGGAACCGGCCAGATCGGATGACTATATCATATAACTGCCATAGGAACCATCGGTCGAAAATGTTGTTTTAGTGAGAAAAACTTTTTTGTCTTCAACGCAAACGTTGCCAAACCTCGTATTTATAAGTTTTCTATGCTTTCACATAATTCCACCAAGTTTGAAAGGACAACTATATAGTACAGCTGCCATAGAAATTAGGTGTAGAAAATGTATATAGGAGCCCTTGTCAAAAATGTGTACATTTGGCCGAATGTACATATTTTTGTCAGTGGAATCAGGCTACTAATTTAGAAAAATTATACAAGCTACAAGGGTATATAATCTTCGGTCGAGCCGAAGTTAGCTTTCCTCTATTTTTATTTATTGCTTTGCCGCCGACTTTCATTAGATTCCTCCATACTTCAGCTTTTGCTTCTTTTACTCTCCTTTTATCTTGTTCTCTCCTTCCTCCTTCCTTCCTCTCCTGTGCTCTTTTTTTTCTTATTTACCTTTTCCGTTCTTTTTCTCTCCAGATTTTTATCTTAAGGTCCTGTTTTTTTTCTTTTCATTTCCGTGTCCTTTCTTCCCCCTTTTTGCGCCCTCAATTGTTTTCTCCTTTTTCACCATTCCTTTTCTATCTTTCTTTTTATCTTGCTTCCTTTGTTCCTTTTCCCCACCTTCCTTTAACCATCTTATTACTCCTTCTGAAACTCTTTATTATTACACTTACTTGACCAGGTCAGCATTTCAATAAGCATCCAACCCCACCTCCCAATCCCATTTACCCCCCCAATGATGGCACAGTTTTCCTAGACGCGTCATCGACTAGCAATCTGCTGCTATGGCAGCGGCTGTTTGTTCTTCTTCTTCTTCGTTTGCCTTGCCTTTTCCGAGCATCACAAAGCTCGATCCCCTTGAAGTTTCCTCAGTCTGCGTTCGAGTGCCGTGCCGTCTTGAGTGCCTCGATATGTTACTGAAATCCCGAGCAACGCATCGTGCGAAAGTTCGTCAATTGTCGCTGTTGTCGTCGTCGTCGTCAAAATATTACAAAGATTCTAAAACATAAATAAATTAGAATTATTTACATTGGAAAATCAAGCAAATAAACATTTGCCATTCAAGCGAACAGATTCTGCGTTTTGTTTCTGTGTGTGTGTGTGTGTTTTGTTTTGTATTTCTCTGGGGGAAAATCGTGGAAAACACGTCATCGCGTCTTACCCGCAGATACAGAAAGCGAGAGAGAGAAGGATTCTTCAACTGACGCAGATTCACATAAAAATGAACTCCGCTTTTATATAGACCAACATTAGTTTCAACAAACGCAAACAGAAAATCAAAACAAAATGTGCGACACTCGCGCCTTGATAACCACCAAACAGACAAGTGATCTGCACAGTTGCTGGATTATATATAGTAGGTTATATCCATTCTTATACTCTCACTTACATAGTTGCAAAATCTCAGATCAACTGCAGACTTTAACTACTTTTTATTTGGTAAATGCAATTGGCCTCCGACTTTTTTGGAGCCGTGTCTGTTTCTCATTTGGAAAATATATAGCAATTTTTAATAGGTCTCTAACTAACTATTCGAAACCTGTTTAGTTTGTAAGTAAAGTATGCGAAAAGTATTCAAAAGTATTTCGAAAAATCCAAAAAATGTTATCTGGGAATAATTTTTTGTCATCCGATTGACTTGCAACTCATTATGAAAGCTAAGTAATGCATAAATTTTACATGAATTTCGAAAAACCCGGTGATAATTTTGACTCGATTTTTATAACCTTTGGTTTGTCCAACTTCTCAACTTTGAGAAAATTCATCCCTGGGGAAGTTCAAGGGCACTCCGTATTGTTGTTGTAACTCTTCACTCGACGGTATTTTTGCATGATTCGAAATTAACTACTTCCCCGCGGAAATTCCCATAACAAACTGGACTGGATGGTATTTAATATGTGGGAAAGTATCGATTTCTTGCAGGCGGACGAATTCGCTTTAATTTGTTCTTTTAATTGATTACTCGATGCAATCAGCTTGCTGTGGCCCGATATTCATATTTAACCTTGTTAAACAGAGATAAAAACCTCTTAAAGTAAAATTTAGCTCTACTATATCTTGATCTTTTCTTCGAAGCTTGTTGTTCCCGTGCCGGAAAAGTTAAAAGTTTAAGTTTGATGGTATATTAGAGAGAATTTGTCATTGAACAATGTTTAATCCGGGAAACAGAATCATATGGATCCAACGAAGTGATTTAAGAATTGGGCGAAAAGAATACAAAAGCAGGGATGCGAACCTGCTATGAACCGAACCCAACCAAACCGTAACCGAACCGCAATTTCAGCTGATAAACCGAACCGACGTCCTTTCGAAAACTCCGAACCGAACCGAAAACCATAAAGAAAAACGGTTCGGTTCGGTGCTGATAAACCGAACTGGCGTCCTTTCGGAAACTCCGAACCGAAAACCATAAAGAAAAAACGGTTCTGTTTGGCTTAGTTCATTGACTAGTCTTATCGCTTTTACCGCTTACCTACGGACAATGATACTTGTAAATTTGAGAATTTTAACCGATTCTTTAATATAAGTTTCATCCGAAATTAGGTTAAGGGCCGATTTCTCTTCTTCCAGATAGCTGCTATGTGTCAGATAAGCTCACAATTTACTCTGCTATTTGTAAGTTTATGTAGAAGATGAGAAATCGGCCCTAAATTAAGTTTTGCTGGACCCTCTACAAGGGAGACTACTTATATACCAAATTAATCTTTAACGATGCCGGATCGATGTAGCTTTTAAGGATGTCTTGTCAATCATTCTAAAACTTCTGATCCCGTACATTTGCTGCTCCCTTTGTTCACCGACCGCATAATATTTATACCTGTCATGTCTACATTTCTTCCTTGAAAATTTGCCAATTGATTTGTGTGAGGATGGCATTTCCTTTACAGGACGATATTCTCCATATTTTTTTGTACGATATTTCTCGTTTGTAAGCCGCACTTACTTAGGGATTTTAAAGATAATCAAATGTTTTCTAGGAACACAATTTCCAAAATGTGCGAAGAGTCTCCTATTTACATTAGAAATCATAATATTCCAAACTTGAAACTGACATGTGTACATTCCGAATGTACACAAAATGTATTGTCCATCTCTAAAGACTCAATGATCACAGACAAAATATCACTGATGATAATTTTATCATCGTAATCGCTGGGTAAGCTTAGACGTGGGGAAAATGAATTTCATGCTGCTACGTGCTTTGCTTAGATTGGTTCTTGCTGTTTTGCTGATTTTTATTAAAAATTTTCTTAGTAAATGTTGTTTTCATTTTTATAATTTTCTGAAAAAAGCGTTAGTTACTATCGCAATTTAAGTAAGAAACATTATTCTAAGCCAGCGTTGGGCATCAAAATCTAGCTGAAGGTCGCTGTAACCACAAAATCTATTTAATTTCGTGTGCAGCGAAACAAAGGGCCAAGTTGTGAGGGCGTAACGGGCCATTATGGGCCCATCGCTAAGCAATGTTTGTTATTCGATCGTAAGCTTATTTTCTGACATTCTAAAGCTAGAAAACCTAGAGTTGACCTTTGCTTTGCTTTTCTCTTTCGATGTCATCTAAGCGGTACAAGCTTGAAGTGAACGCTAAGAGGAGAGATGTCAAAAATATTATCGATATATCGAAATATCGATATTTTTGACCAAAATGACAAATTTCATTATGTCATATTTTTCCGAGGCGATATATCGGAAATCAAATATTTTTTGGTGATATTTTTGTTGCGAATAACTGTTTCTTGTGCTCTGGACATGTAAAGCAAAATGTTTAAAAGTTATTTTTAAAAAGGTGAGGCACAGAAATCGCAGTGCAAACTGTGCAATAAAGTTGTAAAAACCAGTGGCAACTCAACAAATATAAAGGCACAGTTAAAAACAAAGAATAGAGACGCTTGGCTGAAATTCAGCCCATCTTTAAAAACCGGGAAGCTCTGTGCCATCGGAACGATGGCTTCGGCTTTAAAAAGTGTGGTTTCTGACACCAGCAGCCGAATGACCGATGAGCACATAACTCAACTGGTCTTCCTAACGATTGTTGGTATTATCAAAAGTTTTTACGTTTCGTAGATTTAAATGAATAAGTTTTTTTTATGCTTTGTAGTTCAAATGCTCTATTTTAAAAGATGATGAATTCAAAAAGTAAACACTTCTTTCGGTTCATAAATTTAAATTCATGAATAAGTTTGCAGAACTTCTTATGTTATAAATGAAATAAAAAATAAATATCTTTTGTTAATTTAGTAAACGTAGTCAGAATGTAGTTCATATTAGGGGTCAAATGACGCCTCAACTACCTCAATAGACCTGTTCGTTGTTAAGAGCCGGGTTTTTATTGAAAAATATCGATTTTTATTTCACCAAAATATTTATATCGAAATTATAGTTTATCTATATCGTCAAAAATATCAATATAGATAGATTTCAAATATTCGACAACCCTATTTAAGAGTTTGAAAAGCTTGTACTGAAACCGGGTTTCAGGTTGTCAGTGAATGCTATATCGAAATTTTTTTTATATTATAATTTTTGTTGGGGAAATAGCGCACCGTGTCCGTGTCCGTGTCCGTGTCCCCCTACTGAGTTTACAACTCTCCTAGCAGCCCCATAGACTAAGACAGGGGTGCCCAGAATGAGCTTACGAGCGCGTGGATGCCAATACAAATGCACAAAATACAACTCAAGCAAGAACAACCACAAAAAATAGAAAGAGAAAACCGATTTTTGTTAGTGTGTGTGTGGTCATTGCTGTCTCAAGCATACGCGTGCGAGCGCTGACTACGCAAATTTGCCAGAGACATAGGAGAGAGAGTAGAGTCACATATGATGTTGTTGCGCGCCTACGACAAAACCTTCGTTCGGAAAGAAAGAGGAGCGCACGCATATGAAATTGTTTTTGCTTTTTACAATCTTATGGCCGCGTAAGTGGCATCCGCGCGGGCTATTTCTTTGCGCAAAGCAAAAACAAATGCGTGGCTTGCGGAATAGGCTTGGGCACCCCTGATCTGGACCATAGACTAAGATATCTAGACTGAACGTTTGCGCAGTCGACTCCGCTTCTGTCAGAAATTAGTCAGCTGTTCGCTCTCATTTACGCTCTCTGGAACCACACAGTGGTTCCTACTGGCTCTGTAAAGTATCTTTTTGGGCACTATCGTTTAGCACCACCAAAATTGGGAGGCAGCGCAAATTTGTTCTCTAATAATCATTCTCCATGGTAGAGCCCTGTCAGAATCCTGAGTGCATTCTTTCCTTGTTGGATTAACTTTTGGAACCTTTTGAGGTTATGGTTCTCTATTAATGGCATGGAGCAATGAGTATTAGAGATAAAATTTGCGCTGCCTCGCAATTTTGACTGGTTTAAGCGATAGTGCCTTATATACATTGTTTAGATACTTTATAGTGCCACATAGGAAATCACAGCTGTTCGAGCGAGACGGCTATATTCCGAAATGTACCCAGAAAGCGTAAGTGAGAGCAAACAGCTGACTAATTTCTGACAGAAGCGGTGTCGACTGCGCAATCTAAATATCTAGATATCCTAGTCTATGTTAATACTTTAGCTTATCTCATCCCCCTGGTGTTTACCCAGGAGGGCGTTCAAAGTGTATTCTCTTCCTTTCTAAGATGACTTTTTATGGTGTGTTGGCCTATGCCGCTGTAGGGTTCCGTACCTACCGTTGCGGTGGATGCACCCTTGCATGCCAATTCGTCGGCCAATTCGTTATCGGGGATCGTAGGGTCAGTTTGTTCCTGCTGCCTAGTTGGTCCCATTTGTCCTTTGTCTCTAAGACTAGCTTGGAGGTGAACTTGTTGCTGCTAAGCGCATTGAGCGCTGCTTGGCTATCTGAATGGATAGCTATTTCTCTATTATTCTCCATATTAAAGTCTGCACAACGGGAGATGGCACATACTTCGCCTTGAAATATACTTGCAAATTCTACCATTGCCTCAGACATTTTCGTTCCCGGTCCTGTGCATTTCCTTATGGCGTCAGAACCACTGAATTGTGTGTGGTTGCATTTTATATGTTTCTTATAGTGAGATCCATTCTCTCTTATTACTTTTGTATACAGTGAAGATCCTATCAAAGTGATACTCTACCACCATTTCGTCTCTGGGTTGAAGGATTATAGGGAACTCCTTCTCCAGCTTCTCAGAGTCCCTTAGGCTTGCTATGTGGTTTCTTCCCACTCCTTCTGCTGTTAATCTAAATAGTGTTGCTTTTTTCTTCAGGCAGATAGTATGATGGAGTGGTGTTGACTCCATCTGTTCAAACTTGAACATGAGACTGGACCACGATCCTAACGTTGCGTTACATATCATACACCATCTTTCATTCTATGTCATAAACATGCCACCTTATGTAATAGCATTAAATATTAATAGCTGCAGTGGCAAGGATCAGCCCAGCCCAGCAGACACACCACTTGAAAAGGATAAACCATGGGAACCACTTGAAAATATCATGAGGTTCCCACCACTTAATATGCATCGTGTGAGGCAATGTGTATTCCTCACACGAATGCGTTTTTATATTTATATACACACAGCTATCTTACAAATACTGCCTTAGATAAGTTTAGAAGTTAAGGGATGAGAAATTCTTAATAAAAAGCAGCTCGCTCATACTGAGCCAGTCAGTACAAATGAAATCTTGCAAAGTGCTCAACTAAAAGTGTATAAGTCTATAAACCATCAAAACCTCTAATGCCGCTGTCTAACAGGTACGCAGGGCTCAGGTCATGCATATACATTCCAGCCTTTACAGTTTTTGCAGCTGCGTCCTTACAGTGAGGAGATTTGCTCTATCTCCCCACACGACAGCTTCATAAGTGAGCATCGGTCTCACTACCATAAGGTATAGCCAACGGAGTATGTGTTTTGCCATGCCCCACGATTTTCCGGCTATGCTCCTACATGTGAGGAGTACCTAGTACACCTACTGAGTGTATACGCCAAGTGCTTATTAAATCTTATCCTGTTGCCAAATACTACGCCAAGATATTTGACCTCTTTTTCTGGTGTAATGAGGCAGCCGAATAGGCGTATTGACCTCATTCTTAACTTAAGTTACCAGCTGACAAGGGTTTCCTTTTTCAAGGGAAATAGTTTTCAATGTTCTCAAAAGATATAAGCGATTGAATTATGTTCACTCAAGTTCACTTTACAACAAAGTTTTTCAGTTATTGTCGAACTTATCATACTGGAGAACGACGTTTCGAATGTTCCCCCTGCTTGAAATACTACACCTTTAACCAAAATATTTTCTTAAAGAAACACTTACGCACACATACTTGTTTACACTGCTCGGTGATCTCTGATGAAAGACTCTTTAAGTGTTTAAAGACGTTTTGCTGAAATGGAACACTGATCAATTAACTTCGCAATCAAGGATTCGCCTGAAAATGCCATATAAAACAGCGTTGGGCACGAAATTTAAGTTAAGAAACAGTTCAACAACCAAAACAATAGAAAGTCAGCAAGACTCGAGTCGAGCAACGACCACACACTGTTGTTGCGCCGTTTGCGTGTGCGCCCATTTGGCGCCGCGCGACGTTACGCTTGAATTTTGTTGTTGTAACTCACATCGAAGCAAGGCAATGGAAGCAAAGGAATGCCCATCGCTTATCTAAATCATCATCTTTGCAATCTTCACCAAATAACGAACTTAAAAGTGTTTCCTTTCAGAAGATTAATACGTTAAAAATGTACTTGTAAATGAAAAGAAGATTTGGCAAAAGCCAAATATAGACTATAACAAATAGAATTTCGGTTCTAATATCTTTGTTCGCATCCGACTCTTACTTATTTTTTGGTACCTGATCCTGCATTTTCCGAAGTTTCATAAAATTGTTGTTACGCATCTTGCTTAGAGCCGAGAGCTGCGAGCACCGAACACGGCTTTAAGCTGGAACATGGAAAACTCTAAGCTGATAGCCAGGCATAGCAAAAGGTTCGCAACTCTTGGCTCTTAACTGAGAGCGACAGCTCGAGAGCCTGCAGTCGGCTTTCGCTTGAGACCGTTGGTCTAATTAGCAGTACCATTGGGCAGGTTTCTACATATGTGCTTTGCTGTGGGGAAAGCTGTGGCTCTCTAGATGTCTTTCAGAGCTGAATGCTGTTGACCTCAAGCAACAGCTGAATGTTGGCTCTCGAGCTCCGGGTTTCAGTTAAGAGTCAAGTGCGGAGAGCAATTCAGAACCCTGATTAGAAAGCATTGCAATTTGTATAACTCTTTTTCGTTAACTTCTAGACAGTCTTCATTCCTGATTTCGCTCGCAATTTGGTCAGTTTTTCCCGTTTTCTGCGTGTACCTTCAAATCAGTTGCATTCCGCGCATCAAGGCAAGCTCGTTGAGGTCCGTTTGCTGTCGTTATCTCGCTCTATTCGAGTCTGTAGACAGTTTTTATTGTAAAATGCATTAGAATAAGCCTTACAAATCTCGGTATTCCTTAATAATACATTTATACTCTCTTCATTTCCAGCCAAAAGCGATGGCCGCGAGCGACTCACAGTCACCGATACCAAACCGGTGATCATGACCACCACTGATCTTACCAATAATAACAACAACAACAACAACATCAATAACCATTCGAATGGCCTCTTAAGCCACGCTCCCACACATCATGATGATGAGGATCTCTCATTGGATGTTGATGCCGATGAGAATGATGGTACCGAGCAATCACTAGCCGAAATTTTAGATCCCGAACTGCAACCAGAACCGCCCATACCAAACAATCCCGAATCCCAGTCCATTTATCGTGATCATCGTCATATGGCCAAAGAGTATCTAAGCGTGGATACAAATCTGTACTATGCCCAGGACTTTAAGGAGAAGCTCATAGTGCAAATGGATCGAGCGGAACGGGAACAGAAACAGGAATTATTGCGCAAGATCAAAGATAAGGTAAAAAAAATAGTTGAATCCTATGGTTTTACGTTGTTAAATGCATTCCATTCAATTCTCAGGAGGGCCTCCAGAGTCTGTACAACAATCTGCAACAGCAGTGGGAGAAGCTACCAGCCTCACGACAAGCACAGTCCCACAATCCCTTACGCCTACAGTCCAATCCAGTGCCGATCAATAGCCAGACAGAAACAACAGTTGGGGCTGGAGCCAACACGTCTGATTCCGTTGAGAACGATGGCTGGGTGTTTATAGCGCCGCATCACAACACGTAGTTATCTGTAATTGTATCATTTAATCTAAATGTATCTGTAGCTGTGTATCTTTATCCGTATCTCTATAATCTGTGTTTAGTTGAGTTCGTCGATACGTAAGCGTCTCTAGTTTAAGTCCATTTTTTAAGCCTGTTTTTGCTTTTGTGCATCCTTTTTTTTTTAAGTAACTCGGACATTTAACAGCTTAGGTTTTAATTACTAGTTGTAAATGTACGCGATGAAGCAGGAGAAGTAATGTTTACCAAAAAATATAAAAGTATGCGCCGCCAAACTCTGGCCAATCACCAATAAAAAAAAAAAAATTAGATGTTAGAAAAACACTAGAAAATTATGTTGAATTTTTTGCAAGGGAAGATTATAAGATAAGAAGGAAAAGATTTCTAATCAATCATATTTTAGACCAGGGGTCGGCAAAAAACACATTCACATTTTGGCATTAAGTATGTGTGTTCATTTTGGTCGGCGGCATTGTTGGCAGCGACGACAGTATACTGTCGGCGTGGCGACGTCGCTAGCGCAGAGCACTTATTTACTTTTACTAGATAGTGACGCGCCGAACCCTGTTTTAGACGGAGATATTTGTGGCATAGAGCCACAAAATATCATCGCTGACAGCCAATGTGCAATAAAATTTGTCTAATCGGAAGAGCAGGGACGCGCTTAATACACTTATCACTACGAAGTCGGCCATTAACGAATGTAATGATACGGCACGGCGAACGCTCTAAATAAAGAAAGGTGTCGGGCGGACGAATGATTGCATAGAGGAAGTGAACATTTCTCTAAGAACACTGCACAGTAAACCAGAGAAACTCGAAAAACATCGGATAAAGTGAAGATCGAGGTAAACCATTTTGTATGTACTTGAATTCCCCTATACAGGTCAGTGTGATGTGCACTGCGTCAGTTCCGGAAGGCAGACCATCACCTATTAGGGTCACGCTGGCTCAGATACGCTGTAACCCGCATTAACACCAAAATTGTGGATGAATGCCCCAAATATGGTTGGTACGCCTCACGACACCAAACCCCTCTTCGAGTGTTGCCCAAAATCCCATTGATCTCACTCCCTTATAACTATGTACTCATTCAGTAGAGGCAGCATTTCTCCTCTAATTAGACCAGAAATAGTTTACTACATCTATCTTAACTATTCCTCATTTAGGAACGTACTTTCTTAGCCATTACAGCAACAACCGCAGGAAATACGCGAAATCTGTCATGCCCGTTTTTCTCTTGAGCGAGTACAAGTAAGTAGCTAAAATCTACCGAAAGTCATCAGTATTGACCTTTCTCGAGGGATGTTTAAATGCAACCTCTCGATAGCTTTAAACCAGAATCCGACGCGTCCCTATCTTCTGTGTATACAACACTGCTCTGCGGCAGCGACGTCGACACACCGACAATATACGAGCTGCCACAACAACGAAGTGCTAAATGAGCGTGGCTAAACATACCCAAACGCAACGCCACTCAACGGATCAGCTAAGGGCCTCTCGTCCTAGTTAATCTTACTTAATCTAAGCTTTATTTAACTGCCTTAAATGCAAATTTCTGCACTTAGCATAAACATTGTTAAAATAGTTGAATAGTTGTAGTCTCAGTTGACCAACAGATCGCGACTCTCCTGTGACAAGTCAGCATATGATTGTTATTTGGAAGCTAAACAATACATTCATCCGATTTCGTTTAGAGTAGCCATAATTGTGGTCAAATAGATATTATTATATACATCTTTAAAACTGACGGAAAAGATAAATAAAATACTTGGCTTTGCAGCCCCAAATGGCCAAGCCGAGCTTGTCCGAGTTTCACATATATTGTTGTTGTTTACGCGATCGCCTTTTCCAAGTTACACTCTTCCTTTTGATGTGACTGAAAAAGAAAGACTTAAACATGCTTCTTTCACACAGAAAAATGTTTCTGGCACACCGTCTTCTTTACAGTTTATCAGTTTGGCGCCGGTAATTTGACAAGTTGCGCTGTGATCTTGACAGTGGAAGAGAGGAATGAACAAGTTTTATTTGCGTTTTTACTATTGATAAGTTTGCTTGTGGACACTACTGTTACCCTAACATTTTTTAAGTTTTTCTTTTATTTAAGGTGTTTCTTTGTTCTATGGTCCCAAATCGATTTAAATTTATTAGCTCTTCTGTATACCCTTTCGTGTATTCCCTACGCTTTTATCTCCAAAAGGACTTAAATCATTACTTTACCACTTTTACAAAAATTTTGTGATTTAAAACCCGTTTTCGTACTAAATTTGGACTCTAAATCACAAAGATGTCAAACGAATTATGTGAACGAAATATAAGATCAAAACTATGACGAAATGGTCAAGATTTTAGAACGCCATTATATTCTCAGTGTATTAAATTGTAAAATTCTTAGTATCACTATAAAATATGGAAGGGAATCTTCTAATTTCAGGAAGATTATAAACTTTAGTAAGCCCAGGGGCTCTCATTTGCATGTGAAGGGTGCTTCCTGAGGCAGCTACCAAATTTCGAAGACGTGTTCATTCTGAAGTTTCTTCACATTTCAATTCAATTTTCATAATTCAATCATGAATGTTGTCTGCTAAAGCAAACTTGCTAGCCATTTGCTGCAATTGCCGAAACCTATCCTTAATTTCTACGATGATTTCTTCCATGAATGGGAAATGTTTTCGCATTAGTTCATCTTCGTAGGATAAATTAGCGTCTACAGGGGGTTCCATGGATGCCAAGGTCTTCAGACATATCTTTTGCATACCTAAGAGCGCCAACTACCTATAGTGACTTTTGCAGAGCTCTTATTTTCTGAGCGCGTAATGATATACTAAGGTCCGTTGCTTGTAAATATTTTCGCATTTCTCAAAGATTTTTATTTATATTCTTTTCTTCAATACGTATTTTGAAAGAATTTGCCATTACACTATCGTCAGAGAGTCTCTTTAGAGATATATGACAAGTGTAAAGGCAGCTTAAAATGTCATTTCTGAGAATAAACCTTTGTTTAATGATGGTACATAGCGACATATACAGCCATGCTCCCACTTTCGCAAAGGTTTTGCGATTTGAAAACGGGTTTTCGACCAAATTTGGTCTCCAAATCGCAAAACTGCGAAAGCAAATATGGGAGCATGGGTTATAGTATATTCGTTTAGTTATTCGTTATTTTTATTATCTTTAAATCAGGGAATCAAACCGGAACCGATATTTTTAGTTATTCCGATATTCTTGGAAGCGAAAAGAACCAAAAGAACCTAAACATTATACCGGTACATTTTCGGTTCTGAGTGCAACAACTAGACTGTAAAGCTGGAAATTTGTTTTGCGTATTTGGTTAAATCGTAAGCTTTTAAAAAAAGAATCTGGACTAGCAAATCTATTGCATTATGAAATAGAAAAACGCGAAACCAGTTTCTTTGAAAATATTCCATCTGATTAGCTGCCGATTACTTTTAATTGCACTTTGAACTTTTCAGCTTCAGAGTAGGACTAACGATTCCATATCTCGTAAACTATTTGGAATTTTGCTTTGAAATCTTTAACAAAGTGGTTGCCCTTGGCTTGGCCTACAAAACATTTCTCTGTAGGAAATCAAAAAAATTACATCTTCATACTCATAATTACAAAAGTTGCCCAAAAAAAAACAAGTTTTGACCACTTTTTTACAGTTTTTCAACTTCATCTTGAAACCCGTTTCAAATTTGGACAAGTAATACAGCACAAAGTTATAGCTTAGACCAAAATAAACAAACCGTAAGAACGAACCAACTTCATTTAGTTACTCTTTCATATATGTAGTTATAGGCCCACAAGCACGTACAACTGTCCTAAAAACTCAAAAAAACGAATATTTTCGATAAAAAAGTAAAAAAAATAAATTTCATTGGTTACAATTTAAAAGTTATGTTTTCTTACTATTTTTTTGATTTAATAAACCAAACAAACCAATCGACATTTTTTTCTGTGTCACCCAATTGGTACCAAAAATTGTAATTTTTTGAGTTTTGGTTCCAGTTTTACATGCTTAAGGGTCCGTAACTATACGAAGGGCCAATCAAATGAAGTTGGTATGTTCGAATCGTTAGTTTATTTAAGTCCAAGCTACGTTTTTGTTATATATTGCTTAATAAAATTTGTTACAGTTTTCAAGATAAAGTTAAAAAGCAGTACAAAATGAGGGGAAAACATGATGATTTTAAGAAATTTTTGTAATTTTGAGTATAATGATGTGACTTTTTTGACTTGCTACTTAATAATGTTTAGTAAGCCAAGCCAAGAGCAACAACTTTCTCTAAGACGATAAAGTGAAATTCCAAATAGTTTCCGAGATATGGAGTTGCGAATTCCCATCAGAAGCTGAAAACTTCAAAGTGCAATATAGTGCAATTATAATGCAGGGTTGAAAACTGAACAGGAATAAGGCAGTCCTTATTCGTTTCAGTAGTTCATGGAGTTTTTAATCCACCGGTTCGGTTTACAACATGGTTTTTGAAATGAAGCTAAGACGCGTTTCGGTTCGGTAGTTCACTCTCAGTATTCGAGCATTAATATGACAACTATAAAGTAGGAAATGCAGACGTCGTTTCAAGACTAGATTTTTTTTTTTAAGATTTTTATTCGTATTTTTTGTTCAAGTATAAATATTTGCGATCACATATTGATCAATGCGAACAAAATTTTGTTTTTGCATAAATACCGACATGGTTTTTAAACCGTCAATCGGCAGTGTGCCTACTCAAAATGCTGTCTCGGAATACTACACCTGGCTGCCCGGCTCGTCGCCGAATACCAGATCGTTTGCCCTCAACAACACAGTTGGCTGTACTCACTTTAGAATTATAGGTTAATTGATTTAACACACATCAATTAATACTGACATTTATACAATAAACTCGTTTATAATTAATTTCCTATAATTTATGACCTTTTCTATATACTTCGCAAGCATGATCAAATTGAACCGTTTAGTACGCTTATTATCTCCTGCTCCGTAAGTTCCGTTCTTCCAAGGGATCTGCAACGAATCTCTCTAAGAACTGGACATCTGCCTAGGAAGTGTGTTATATCCTCGACTTCCCTAAGGTTGCACAGAGTGCATTCCTTATTTCCCCGTCTGTGTATGCTTCCGTTTAACCACAGAGTATCAGTGTGTGCTTTGAGTATTCAACTAATTGTCGCTCGGCTATATGAATTGGTACAGTATGTTGTACCTCTCATGTAGTCAAGATACTTATAGAACCGAGATTCGCTTGATGTTGCACTCTGGATGTGGGATATGTGAATCTATTTTTCTTAGCGCCATGAGGAGTTTAATACTTCTTTTGTAATATCCGTCATATTTATCATTTCTTGAGATAGTTTGCTGCTTTGTAATAGATTTTTTATTACGTCAAACCAAAAAACTTGTTTTCGTATTACGTATTTGGTTAATATCTGGGGTAGTCGGCAAGCGTCTTATTCAAACATTACCCTGTGAATGTTCTTTAGGTTCAAATTTAGACCGTACAAATATCCTTCTTCGGCTCCCGTTTCCAGACAAAGTGCATAATTTTGGGCGTAGTCTCTGCTATCTTGAGGATTCTTTTTATGAAATGCCGCTGAAGTGCATTTGTTTCGCCAAACCAGCCGAATCTACAAACTTGTGCTGCATACGACTGGTTCCACTTGCTACTCAATGAAATGTCCGGCTTATTCATAAATGTTCTCCAAGTTGAATTCAATGCCCCTTTTCCCTCTGATGTTCTTCGTCGAATGTGAGTTCCAAACGACATAGATGGAGTTAAAGTTACGCCAAAATATTTATACTCTGCCACCGTTTTTATTGCCTCAGATCTATAAACCCATTTTTCCGCTGCAGCTTGTCTTCCTCCTTTCCTTAATATCATTATTTCTGATTTTGCCAGGTTGACTTCCATTGCACACTTATCGCTCTATACTTCCAAGTTATATATCATGGTTTGCAATGTGTTTATATCGGCATAAAGGAGGAGTCATATATTCGCATATTCTATAAAAAGGCCACCAACTAAATCTTACTGCATATCGCAGGGGAGTGAGTAAACATCCTTGCTTGACACCAGCATGAGTTTCAAAAGTATCAGAAACTTCTTCTCCTGTCCAAATGGCGCTTTCGTGCTTTCTATATATTCTCTCAATAAAATTAACAGTTTTAGTAGACATTGCCATTTGATGCAGCTTGTAGAATAGTAATTGTCTGGGAACTCTGTCAAATGCCGCTTTAAAATCCACGAAAAAACTGTAAGCCCTTTTTCTTTGTGCAAACTTCAGATGGACTATTGATGCCAGATTGTATATATGTATTACACAGTACAACACTAAAAAAACCCCGGCATGGGACCCTTAAGTTATGATAAAAGGGACCTCTATAAGCATCACCTCATACCCAGTTTTTCAAATAAAGCCTCGGTTCGCGTTTTATGGGTACTTTTGTACCTGCAACACACAACGACAACAATTTTAACTTAGTTTTTAAGGGTTTAAGATAAAAATCTGAAAAATGTGGACAGGGTCATTGGGAACGCAATATAAAAAATTCACTTTAATCGTACAATTGGTTAAGGTACCTCCAGAAGGAGTTAAACCTTAATTCTTGAATATTTTTAAAAGCGCACGGTAGATTTTAATTAAAATCGTTTTTTATGATGTTAGAATGGGCTATTGCATGTCCCTAAGAGATGGTACTCGACAGCCAAAAAACCGCGAATTGGAGTACCTTAAGGGCATAACCCTTAAAATCTAATATAAAATTGTTGTCGCTGTGTGTTGCAAGTACAAAAGTACGCATAAAAAGCGATCCGAGGCTTTATTCGTAAAACTAGGTATGAGGTGATGCTTACAGAGGACCTTTTTATGATAATTTTAAGGTCTTTTGCCGGGTTTTTAAAAAAGTTTGATTTTGTCGAACTGTGTTATCGATCGTTGAGTACTTTTGTCTGAATCCGGCTTGATATTCATTTAACTTCCCATTGATTATGCCAAACGTAAGTATCTTTGCCGCACAATTCATAATTGATATTCGTTTCAGGACTATCTTGGAGAGCTGGGATGCAGTAGATATCGTAAGTACCTTGAGAAGGTACCTGACATTTAATACACCGAAAAGACCAACGCTTAATAAAGCAAGGAAAGTAAGGCGGAGAAACACTATTAACTGAAGAATGTTCTGAATTCAGGAAATTTCATATGAAACTTTAATGGAAAGAATGCATGAAAAAGAAAAAAAAACTCTCACACCCGACTGTAATGGACAGATTGCTGTCTTTTAAGAGTACAGAACCGAATACCGAAATAATGTTAGAACCAAAACGGAACCTTTTACCGAAACATTAGATTCGGTACGTACCAGAACCGAAACCGAAATACGATTCGGTTTGATTTCCAGCTTTAAATGAAATCTTATAATGTTAAACTTTTTTAATAGGCGATAATGCTTCTGTATAAGAAATTTGAACTTAGTACATAGTTTTTACGAATTATTCCCTCAGTTTTGAAGAGCTATCGATCTGAACAGAGTCTTCTTTTGACTGCAGGCTGCTAATATGTCGGAACCACCCGGATCGGATGTATACTTTTTGTTGCTGCCAAAGAATCGATCTGTCGGAAAATGGGTTTTGGTGAGAAAACCTTTTTTGTTTTCAATGTCGGCGCTCCTAAACTAGTTCGTTATTAATATTATATGTTTTTAAACTGATCTGCGAAATTTGGTCGAAATCGCTAACCGTTGGAAAGAGCTTTTTCAAGTGTTTTAAAACTTCGGCACAGACGAGGTTCTTAATTTTCCCTAGTAAAAGCTTGCAGAGATCGCAGACTACATTGTAAAGGATTAAGGGGTCTTATATGGGATCAGAACATACTCGAAGGGAATACGTTAAATTGGGAATCACTCACGAGTTTCTCTACTTTCAATGACAGTCAAGGTCAAGCTCAATAATGCACATGTCACTTAACAGAAAAGATGTGTTCAAGCTGGCCTCGTTTTTTAAACCCCAGTTTATTTCTAGGGTCAAGTAACAGATCTCTTACTATTTCCAATCACAATTAAAACACAGTTTTACGATTCAACATTTCCGTAAGGGGCCGTGCTTGGCACATTTATACAATATGTTATATATATGTAGATTCATTTACTGTACATTCTGGGAGAGATGGGCGGATATTTATGCTAAAGAAATATTCCTAAGTTCAGATTCTAAAAGTTTCGTTTTCACTAAATTCGTTGGGAGCTGAAAGGGAGGGGCGGGGGGCGTACAAATAATTACAACAGAGATTCAGACATCCAACATGGGCACATAGATGGCTGCACATGTCGACTCCCATACATCGTTGGGTGTATCCCAGGAGTCCTTCCGATGCCACCAATCTTTACTATCCAAATCATAGGCCATAGTTTCCGAACTTGCACGATCAATGGACTCGGTGGAATCCAGGCCGCCCACAAAGAAAATTGTCCTACGCATCACAGTCACACCGGAGTAGAATTTGGGAGCTGGAATTTTGGTCTCCACGCTCCACACATTGCTTTTGATGTCATACGCATAGATGTGTTGCACCAGCACACGAGATTCGGTCAGATTCTCATGCCAGCCACCGCAGGCATAAATATGATTGTCAATGGCCACCAGTACATGATCACAGCAGGGTGTGGGCATGGGGGCCAGTTCTTTCCAGCATTCGGTTTTGGTATCAAAGCACCACATGCTGGCCAAAATGGTGGCCAGATGAATGCCGCCTGTGGGATAGATCCAATGAAATTTATGCCAATCCTCATGTGTGTAAATGGAAACCCACCTGAGATGTATAGCTTATCGCCCACCACCACTCCTGCATGTTGGCTGCGATTCTCTTGCAGACTGGGCATATAAGTCCACACATTGCTGGCTATATCATAGCGTTCCACATTTGAGATGCGGCGCAACGCCTCCTCCGAGTTGTCATCGTGCTCCACAATCCCACCGACTGCATATAAATGCTTGTTGCCCACAGCATTTAAGGAGAAACGACAACGATCCAGTTGTATGGGTGCAATGGTCACCCACGAGTCCCTAAGAGGACAATAGCGAAAGCCAAATGGATGTATATACTCCTTGAGGCAGACATCATAGGCTCCACCGACTATAAAAAGCTCGTTGTTCAAAACTGCAGTGCCAAAGTTACCTGGGAAATGGATAATAATAGTTATATAGACGCAAAGGACTGGGTCAGTAGTTAAACTTACACTGATCTATGTGTGGTATGGAGGTCAACTCATACCACTTCATTTTACTGGGCGAAAAGCACATAATCTCATTCGTCAAACCCTTCCACTCAAATCCGCCAATCTTTAGGAGACTCAGTTCCATGCCACGCATATTTAGCGGACCCTGATGCATTCCCGGCTCCTCCAGTGTTCGCTCCCCCTTCAGTAATCTCGTCAAATTGTGATAGGCCACAGGCAGTTGCAGGTGCTTAGTCTCGTCCAGCGAGTAATTCAAATGGACCAATTCATCCAAATTCTTAAAACTTATATAGGGCCAATTGATGAGATTCAGCAATTCCCTTAAGGCACTCTCCTCCAGTTGCTGTTCTAAGCCATAGCTGCACACCAGACGCACCAGCTCCTGTTCGGTAACGTCTATGGGATAATTGCTGGAGAGTATGAAGCGCAATTGTTCCAGTTTGACATCCTTGAAATCTGAAGTCGAGGAGAACTCCTTGAAATGGGCACAGATATAGCGATAGGCACGTTCCGACAGGGCCAACTGGCCATAGATATCCGCCATGCCGGCTATGGCCAAACAATTATCCATACAGATTTTATGCTCCAAAAAGAAGGTGCAACGTTCAATCACCTCCTTCACCTGAACATGTGTGGCAGCCGCCAAAGTCTCTTCAATATTATCCACATTTAGCTCCAGCATCGATGTGTATATGTAGTCTATAATTGAGCCCATGGCACGGGCTGTTATACCGTATAAAGTAATCTCATCTTTGCGCGATTCAATCATGGCACAATCGGCGAACATGGCGCAAAAGTAATCACTGCTGGCGGCCAAAACAACGCGATGGGCCTAGAAGAGATGTGTGAAAAAATGGGTGAGTATTAGTAAAAGGTACAGGAAATCCAGGCTACCGAAACAATTAAACTGAGTAAGAAACCAAATCTGCTACAAAGCCACAATTTTTAAGAAAGTGGAATTGGACAAACAGACTGAAAGAAACAACTTGAAATTTTGAAGTTAAAATAGAGATGTGCGCGTTTTGGGATTCCAGCGGGAGCTAATAAAAGACAAAGGAATCAGATGGGAGGGTACTGAAAAGTTTTTTGATTCAAGATTTTAAAAACTGACGCTTTCAATTGTTCTATACGTAGGCTGGAAACCTCTTATACTTTGCAAAAGTATCGGAGCTATCGTATTCAGTTCCTAAACTTGTAGTTTTCGTTCGAGCCTTGCTTCATTAATCGTCTAGAGAATTTTTCTCTATTTTCGATGCTCCGTTTTGTTCAAGTTCTGAAGGAAATGCACAATTTGTTAAGCTTTTTGATCCGTTAACTAATAGTTAATACGTTCCTTAATACGTTCTATATTACCGCTTTCAAAGATGCCTGCAAAATATCTTTTAAGGGTACTGGATACCTTTAGAAAATTTTTATTTCGATTTTGTTTTTTGCTTAAACTTTCTATTCTTCTTCTTCTTTATTGGCCCGATGTTGCATCACAACCGCTTGACGGTCTTGGCCTCTGCAATGAATGCCCTCCACTCGCTTCTGCATTGTGCGAGCTAGCACCAGTTGTTCGCACCAAGGTTGGAAATGTCTTTCCGCACTTGATCATCCCATCTTAGTGGTGGGCGACCCCTCCTGCCTTGTCCTCCAAAGTCTGGAGCTTCTTCATCCATCCGGATTACATGTCCTAACCAGCGCAGCCGCTGTTGCTTTATGCGCTTGACTAGACTGATGTCCTTATAGAGCTCATACAGTTCGTGATTCATTCGAATGCGGTATCCATCGCCAACTTTTAAAGGTCCATATATCCTCCGAAGGATTTTTCGCTCGAAAACGCCAATCGCCTCCTCATCCGCTGCGGTCATTGTCCATGCTTCTGCGCCGTATTGCAGGACTGGGATGATGAGCGACTTGTTTAGCGCTATTTTTGTTCTTCGAGAAAAGGCTCTGCTCTTGAACTCCCTACTGAGCCCGTAGTAGCATCGGTTTCCAAGAGTAATTCTTCTTCGGATCTCCAGGCTGATGTTGTTGTCGCCGGTAATCATCGTCCCGAGGTAGACAAAATCCTCTACAATCTCAAAGTTGTACTCCCCCATAGTAACAAATTGTCCAAGACGCGTAGACTTCTTGTCCGTGGATACTAGGTACTTTGTCTTGTCCTCGTTTACCGCTAAGCCCATCAGTTTAGACTGCTTCTCAATCTATGAAAACGCCCTGCTTACCGCCCGTTCGTTTTTGCCGATAATGTCAATATCATCGGCGTATGCGAGTAGCATTAGATCTTTATAAAGAAATGAGCCCGATCTGTTGGCATTTGGGCACTGGCGCAGTATATACTCCATCAGTAGATTAAAGAAGTCACACGATAGGGTATCACCTTGCCTAAAACCTCTCTTAAACTTTCTATTAGGGTCTTAAAAACATGATGTAAAAGTTTCAAGCAGATCCGACTATATAATTTACCGAAAATTATGCAAGTTTATACAAAAGTTACTTTAGTTATTGTTCAATCGAACCTGTTTCCAAAAAGATGGTGTTCGGTTCGTGTTAGGTTGATGACGTTACAATCAATTTTGAAGGTTCGGATCGAAGAACCCAAAAAAACCCTTTGCAGCCTTGGTTTTTAAATCTAGTAGAATACTAAAAGAGAGGATTATGTTCCTACTATAAACTCTGTCAACCTGACTGTAATACACTCTACTTCATTTTCGTCATAACTGGAGTATCGTTCAACCGATCTTTATCATTCCGAGATTTATATACCTTTGCAGCTTGTAAAAGTTTTTGTAATTAAGGATTTGAATGTTTTTAATACAACAATTTTATTTTTGCTTTGAATAACGCTTGTTGAGGGATTTTCAAAACTTAGCTTGGCTTACCTCAATTTTTTTTTTCGAGACCAGACTCTTTCAAAACATTGCATCCTACATTCTTAGACTCTCTTTATAATGCAATGATATCCTCTGAACAAAAAAGTTCTTGTGTTTTCCATTTCTGTTCATGTGAATCTTAATGACAAAACGCAGCTCGGACACAAATCCTTTAGCTGAAAGCGGAGGCCAAGTCGAATCATACATGTTATTTGTATGACAAGAAACAGGACAATACAAATAGTTCAGTATTATCACAAAACAGTTTAATGGCAACAATCATTATCAATTTTCCTGAGCTTAAAACGTTTACAAAATAAAGAAGATGTACTTAAATGGTGGTCAGAAAACCCGACAATGTTTCCACAATTGTGTATGTATACCTTTGAAAAGGGCAACTAAGAGTAGAACATTTATTTTCCGGATTGTTATTATTAAGTCTTTGCTAAGAAATCGGATGGGCGCAAAACTAATGAGCGATCTTTCTTTATATTTTACCGGTTCATACCGGTACGTACAGGTACTAATACGGAACCGAGTACCGAAATAATGTTGTTGTCTGTTTATTATTATTATTAGACATCGGATTTTATGTACTTTTTTAAATGAAGGTTGAGGTGAAAATTTGGATTTATACTAATTAAATAACCCACTTTCCATTGGAAACTGCATATTCAATATATGCAAATTTTGCATATTTTACATATGTTAAATATGTAAACAAATATGCAAAATATGCACTAAATATGTAAAATATGTAAATGTATAAAAAATGTATAAAAATTGAGAAATTTGCAAAAATTCTTATTCTTGAGCTTAGATTATTGTTAAAAATATAAAGATGGCATATATAGACGGTTGAATGGGAGTTGAAGACCGAGCAAATGAAAGGTGTGCCTTGAAAGTTCTAAAATATGGGGAAATTTCGAAATTGTTCATTAATTTCAGATTTTTGTGAAGATTTTATGGACGGCTAAAGTACACGGATAAATAAAGAAGATGTGGAATAAATGGTAAAAAAATCGCGAAATTTCAAAAATTCACATTTGAATTTAGATTATCATAAAGAAGGGTAAACCGGCGGGTAAATAGGAGGAGTATATCAAATGGTCAAGGAAATCGCGAAATTTGCAAAATTTTCTAACGACCTAAGATAACTATGAAGGTTGGATAGATGGCAATTGAAGACGCGTATATTAGAGGCTTAGATCAAATACCGCGATTGTTAATTTGATATGTCTTTCACAAAAGATTCGCAAAATTTGGTCGAAATCAGAAATGTTTATCTGTCGGAATAATGCAGTATTTAGTTAAACATTTTTTTAGATTTTTATTGTTAAGCGTTCTTAAAACTGCTTGACATTTCAAAAACAGCATTTGCAAGGGTATAAATAACATCGGTACAGACGAAGTTAGCTTGTAGCCATATCTCGTTTTATAATGCAATTATATCCAATCTGAACAGAAAATGTTCATTGTGTTTTCCATGTATTTGTTCAAGTGAAATCTTAATGAGACAACGCAGCTCGGACACAAATCCTCTAAGCTGAAAGCGGAGGCTAAGTCTGAATCATACATGGCTATTGGTATGACAAGAAACAAGACTAATACAAATAGCTTCAGTATTATCACTAAAACAGGTTTAATGTCATCAATCATTATCAATTATGTTCTGAGCAATTAAAACGTTTACAAATCTGCCCGATATATCAGTAATATCGTCGACTTAGAGCCATGTGTTGTCGTCAGCCAAAACCTCGACGAATGTTATCTACAATTGTGTATGTATAGCACTTGTGCAGATAGGGCAATTAAGTAGTAGAACATTTATTTTCCGGTATTTGTTATTATTAATGTCTTTGCTAAGAAAGTCGGAGTGCAGAGTTCGCAAACATCTACCATCTTGCAGCCGATCGTTTATGGCACGCAGTTATTAAGTGTTGCTCCAGTTGCGACTGTTGCTCGTAAGCGATCCGATTTAACAAGTTACAGTATATGTTCTTTTATCAACTATGTAATACTATTACTTTATGGACATATTGTACTCACTCGTTTTTTATTGCAAGTAAGACAGACAACTGCGTCTGCCTATATTTCAGATCAGCTTGATTTCAATTCGTTTATCCATTTCTGAATCGAACGTGCTTCAGTAGCGCTTATTTTCGGCATTGTAAGTAATTAGCAGTTGAATTGCCGAAGCTGCCTCTCCATAGCGAATCGGACTTGCTATAGAATCAGAATATGGTGAGCACAGTATCATAAAAAGAACACATGAACCCTAGCCTACTAAGATAATAATGTATCTGAAATATGTCGTTTCATAAAAAATAGGTTTTTTACATATTTTACATATTCTGCATATTTTGCATATTTTTTTATGCAAATATGCAATTTTTGCAAAATGGTTTTTAGCGGACTTAGATCGTTTTTCAATAAAAATAAGACGTGTGCAATCAGAACTTAAGTCGGACATGCGGTTCATAATATGCAAATATGTAAAATCCGATGTCTAATTATTATTATCTTAGTGCTACAAGTACATGGAGTCTTATGTTTATGGCACTAATCACAGGTTGACATCGATTTGAAAACAATACAAAAATATACTAACTTAAACTAAGGATAGATTATATAAACAATCAATAATTATATTAGAAAATTAAAAAAGAGGAATGGTTATATTTGTGCTATTGTTTGAGATGGTGTTCTAAACTTTTCTTAAATAGCGGTGCGCTTTTTATCGATTTAATTTTGTTTGGTAAATGATTCCAAAGGCGAATAGCAAATGGGAAATAGTGTAAGTCTGAGGTAGCGAGTTCATTTTAGATTTTTAGTTCGTTGAGACGCTGCAAAATTTAGTATCTCATAAAGATATGAAGGCTCTGAAGTGTTAATTATTTTGTGCAGGAAAATGAGAGCTCTCAAGCAAATCCACGAGTTTAACGGAATGTCAAAAATTTTCTCTGCAAATTCGGATATGTGATCCGATCGTTTTTTGTTGTAGACATACCTAGCTATTATATGTTGTTGAAAGCAACATTAAGTTTAGATTTAGAATTTGCACTACAACTACCGAACACTTCCAGATGTTTTTACAACCAGATGTTTAATATGTGTTGGTATGAAACTTTTCGTTAGATTTAACTGCCGTATTAAGGAGTATGTTTTGCCAATTGCTTTGTTTATGTGATCATCCCATGATAAAATATTGTTAAATGTAAAACCTAAATTTACTGCTCGCTCAACGTAATCTATACTGATACCATCAATCTTTAGATTTGGTAAGCAACCTGTAACAAATCTCTTTTTATATACAACAATGCACTTGGACTTTGTTGGGTTGATTTTTAGACCATTTTTCTTTGCCCAGCTTCGTATCAGTTCAAGTTCACTATTACAAAACATCAACACATGCAGACATTTTGTTTAACGGACGACTGACATACATCTGGACATCATCTGCATACATTTGAACATCACATTTAGACAGAACATTTGGAAGGTTGTTAACATATATCGAAAAAAGTAATGGTCCAAGAACTGATCCTTGTGGGACGCCACAAAGGATGATCTTCTATTTACAATATTAATGCTTGCAGTCGGTCATGCAGGTACGAGCTCATCAATTTTAATGCTGTACTGGAGAATTATATAATCTACTAAGCTTTGTGCAGACAATCTCGAGATTGACTAAATCGAACGCTTTGCTATAATCTAGCAAAGTCAAAAATGTAACGTTGCTCTTGTCCATATTTCGACGTTAGAACGTTGAATGTTAGACCCAAAACGGAACCTTTTACCGAATCATAAGTTTCGGTACGTACCAGAACGGCTTGATTCCCTGTCAAACCCACTATCAATATCGACACCCAAATCCTAATCATTCTTTACTTTTGGAGCAATATTAAATTGAAAGATTTTTTTAAAAAGAGGCCAAAACGGGCAGAAGGGATTAATTGCACTTTCATTTATACACTTTTGTAAACAATTTGTTGGTTTTAGTTGCGTGCAGCAAAAAAGTTGCAATACACGAGACCCGATTACCTTTGCTAGATTTTCATTATAAAAATAAACCAACAACAATTGGAAAGACACAACATAACACCCACAATATCAGCAAATCGGAATATAAAACATATATTTGCCATACCTGTACGAATATTTAACATATTTCGAATTTATTCTCTCTTTAATGGATAAGCCACAGCACACGTGCAAAGTCTATCAATATTTGACAACGATTTTTGATAAGACAGAAGTGCACTTAATCAATTGATGCACCAAAATTGAACCGACGGCCTTAAAATTTTGTTGAATACAGAATTTTCTTATCTTGTACATTTAGAACAACAGGGTTCGCCATATTCGACCCATCTGGCAACACTATAACTTTTGACAGCGATGCCAGATCCACGAATTATCCACTAAAGCGTCAGTCCAAGTAGATTTTAACCATGGAACAGTATACGCCACGCGAACGCTCTCAGATTGATGAAATTTACATTCAACTAAACAAGTCAATTGTAAAAACTCAACGTGCACTTAAAAGAATAGACAAAGTGAGAAGTACGCCTTCTAAGAACACTTTTAAACGTATTTATGCCACAGGAAAAGTCACAGTTTGGTACGGCGTTTGTGCAAAAATGGTTATTGGGCCGTTCTTATTCGAAGATAAAGATGGCCAAACGGTTATCGTCAATCAGGAGCGCTATTGCCATATGATAACCAATTTTTTGTTGACAATTCTTCGTCGAAAGCGTATGGTGCACTACTGGTTTCAACAAGACTGCGCTCCACCACACACACAACCCGCGATAAAATCGTTTTTTTGAGGTCATTGTTTCCTTTCAAAAAATGGTTTTTTATTAGGGTTTACAATTAAATGATTTTTATTACGAACAGAGAAAATTGAGTTTTTCTTTCATCTTTTAAAAAAAAAAAACATGAGTCCGTCGAATATGGCCAACCTTCTATAAAATCAATTCGATTTTGACTTATAAAAATAGAGGTAAGCTAACTTCGGCTCGACCCAAGTTTATATCAAGGCTGCAAAGCTGTAAAATTTTGGTGAAGGTACGGTACGGGGGTTCGAACCGTTGGTAAAGTCTAAGATTCGGTTCGCGGACCGGTTCCTGTACTAATCGAACATAAGGTTTTGGTTCGAGTGTGGTTTCATAGATTTTCTCCTCAACATTTAGTCAAAATTTAGCCATATATATGATCAGGAGACCGCGTCCATATAACCAAGCTATGTATATGAGTCATCAAGTCGACTGGACTACATTCCTTATTGTTATCATTCATAGGTGTGCTAAAAAGTCTTCCAAAAGTGCCTGATCTCTGAATTTTGCAAGCCTCAACTTCTACGTACATACACAGCCCGCATTTTATAAAGTTTCTGATCACATTTGAGTCTTTTTTGAGTCCTCTGACTGATTAAAATAGTCACAAATGATACTTTTGTCGGGAAAATATGGTGCATAAGCCAAGAATCTTCTTAAAAGAGTCGTTTACAGCCCGATTTTCTCATCAGTTTTGACTCAATTTCGAGTCATATTTTTAATCATTTTCTAGTCGTATTTCAATAATTCACGTTTTGAGCATATCCATGAGGACATGAATTTAATCTTCAAAAGATCTCAAAAAAGACTAATCAGTGCGATTCTTGTTAAAATGAACTTCCAAATGCATTCGCTTTTCCCTTTTCCAGCGATTCTCCCCACACACATGAAATACTTGCTACTATATCAGCTGAAGTTCATAGCAAATACGGACCTAGAAATACCAATATATGTATGTGGAACAGTTACGGATAATTTATCCAACTTTGCAAAGCATTTATAGTGTACAGTATTTATGAGTCCGATTTAAAGGTAATAAACCAGGATAGTTCAGCTGTTGCTGAAATTATTTTGCCAAAGCACTTTGGATGTGCATCACACACTTTGAACTTAGTTGTCACGAAAGATGATGAACAGGCTCTATAATTCTTCCTTAACAAACGCCACGGCAATTTGGAATGCTGAAAACAGATCCACTGTAGCAGCAGATAAAGTTAAGAAAATTTGTAAGCTTAAATTAAAAGCTCTTTGCGCCTCAAGATGGAACAGTTTTCATGCCATCATGAAATAATGTTACTGACATTTTCGCTAAGGCTATTGATCTTTTGCAGGGCGAATCTCGTTGTTATTTAGGATTTTTTTGCCAAATTTACTTCTAGTAATACATAAACTTAAATGCTTGAATAGTTTGAAATGTTGTGATCCTCTTAAAAAAGGAGTTTTAAAACGATTTTCTTTAATTGAAAATTTGACTTCGAGCGAGACAAAAACTTTGGTTTTGTCCACTATGATTGTTCCAAAATTTAAATTGAACCATATTAAAACAACTAAATTATAAAGTGTTTGAAAGATGGGCTTGTTGAAGAAATTATGGAAAATTTGTCAATGAGAGTTCACATACAAAAGATTCTGAAGACTGAAGAAACAAACAAGGTGACGAAATATTCGAAGCTGTTGTTATGTTAAAGAATCGAGACAAAACATCATATAAAATCTCAATATTCCATTTTTTTTTACCAATCTTTTAAAATTAAAAGTACCTTTTTTGTACCTTTACCTTTACCTAGGTACTGGAAATTACGTATACCTTTTACCTTACCTAGGTATATTTTTGGACATTTACCTTGTACCTTACCTAGGTATGAAAATTGGGTACCTTACGAATCACTGTCAGGGGCTCGGTTCGGGTTCAGGTTCGGAGGCTCAAATATTCATGGTCCGGTTCGAGGAACTCGGAAATTCCAAACCGACCCGTTTTTTGGGGTTTCCTTGGTTTATATACAGTTGCAACTTGTATTATTTATATAAATTAAGGTTTTTCGTCGAACATTCTTAGCTGAGCTATTTTCCAAACTCAGAAATAGATGGCCCCACTACTTTGACCATTTGCTTTCCACTTTGTTATATGGCAGCTATACGATATATTCCTCCGAATTTGATCAATCTCCCCAAAATTTTGTGAAAACCAACAACTAAAGTGTATAAAGACGCTACCATTGAAAACAAAAAAGTTTTTTGTACTAAAACCACTTTTTCGACCGATCAATCCTATGGCAGCTATATGCTATAGTTATCCGATTTGGATCAAACTTGGCAGAATTGTGTGGAACGATATAATCGTTTATCAGTAACAAGTTTTGGAAGCTATAGTAATGAAAACAAAAAAGTTTTTCCTACTAAGACTTTTTCTCAGAACTATCTTTTCTATGGCAGCTATACCAAATAGTTATTCGATTTTCATCAAACTTGGTGGAATTATGTAAAAGCATGAGAAAACTTAATAAATAAGAGGTTTGGGGATAATTGCGTTGAATTCAAAAAAGTTTTTCCTACTAAAAGTACTACTACTACTATGCGCTGCCCTTTTTTTATATAATATATGGGCATCTCTCAAATGTCGAATGCGACATTCGTACGCATTCAAAGTAAAGAAAAGTATATGCCAAAACATTATTCTATTTTGACAAGAGACGAAACTTATAGCCCTTGATTAGCACTATAATTGGTGCTAAAGTTGATTTTGGGCAATTGTTCGTTTTCAAGATATGTAATTACAAAAAACCGATGCGTTCGCATGCGACAAAAACAGAAGTCATTTTCAAGGCGAGCAGTTCAAACACTGATTTCAGCGGATCCTGAAGGAATATTTTAATGCGACTAATTTTAAAATATTATGCAGTGATGTGTCTTAAAGGCGCCGTGCATCTGATTCAAAAGCATTAAGTACTTTGTTGTTTGTTTACCATTTTGATCACTTGCGCACGTGACATGTCGCATGACGACAGTTTATTCCATCAGACTTTTGACGTGGTAGCCATTATAATGCCGAAGAAAAACTCTCGGTTTGTTGCAAGCGCTTAGTTTCCCACGGTCACTTGTGCTATAGTCATCCGATCCGATTTATACCCTCAGAAAGACTTCAGATAGCAAAAGTATACGAAGTCTAAAGATAGCTTTTATCAAACTGACGGAGCGAGATTAATGTCCAAATTAGAAACATTGAGCTAGACGCGGCCGTAAATCCGAATATTTCGAACTGGGTCATGTATAAATATAAGATTGGCTTTTATTAGTACAATTTGACTGTTGACTCGTGAAGATACTACTAACACATAGCGTTTTTAACGACATTTACATTTTTGGCTGCGGTTGACAATTCTGTGGAAATGCCCATATACCCTCTGCAAGGGTATAAAATCGTAACATATCGCACGTTATGCCAAATTTTTGGGCATTCTGACCACAGTGCATTGAAAACAAAAAGGTTTTTCCTACTTAGACCCATTTTCCTAAATTTTGCAAATCTATTTGAAAGCATTTAATATTAATAGACCCATTTTCCGACCGATCGGTTCTATTTTATAGTTTCTGGTGTTTTAGTTTGATTGGCAAAGTGTCATTAAAGTGTCTCGGAGTGTATTTAAACCCCTCCAAAAAAGGTAGTCAAATTTATGCAAACGGCAAAAGGTCAACTTTCACATTTTTGCACATTCGATGACAAAGTCAGGTTTCCCCCCCACATTAGATAATGGACAAGAAGCATAAAATTTGTTTAAACTATTTGCCAAGGAAAGTGGAATCCCAATATAATTTATTCTCCACATAAGTACAAACACACTTGTACATACATACATACATACATACATACATACGAACGTACATATGTATGTACACATATCTGGATCTGTTCTGCATGTGTTTTTTGTTCAAATGCGAAGGCAAAGTTATGTTAAACAATGAAAATTGTAAAAATAAACAAAATTGTTCAAACGATTTGCCTTTTTTTGTTTTTTAGTTTAAACCATTTGCAATCGATTGATTGAATCATCCCTTGGCCATTATTGTTGTTGCTGTGGTTGCTCACCTTAAAGCGATGATCCTCCACCAGCAAGGTCACATCTGTGAGTTTGTCCTCCGTCCTCAGCTTGTTGAGGCCGCGCAACAGGTTCTCCTCCTCCGTGATCGTTTGTGTGGTGGCTGCCGTCGACATCTCTGTCCCTTATCTTCCCAGACCCTACCCTTACTCAATGTGCATGCTCAAGGTTGGGGGAAGCCGCGCGTCCAGATAACCCTCCCAAGAAATATAGCAACAAATAAATTGATAGGAGAGTGCTGGCTGGTTGGTGGCGAAGGGGGAGGGGTGCGGACGGATCAGCTTTCTGTTTACAATCTCTCCTCTGCCCAGCTGGTAAGTTAACTGTTAATTGGTGTAAGTTGTTGCTGCTGCTGATGTTGGTGTTCTGCTTTCCCACGGATATTTATAAATTTTGCACGAGTTTATTAAAGAAATATTTATTTGCTAATTTGTATATTTAGTGCTGCTTCGATTTGCCCTGGATATCTGGATGGGGGAATTGGAAATGCCACAATCGTTTCGTTTTCTTCGTCGTTTTTTTTTTTTTATTTTTGCTTTTTGCTTTTGTAGTCGTTTCTTTTCTTTTGCGCAAACACACACACACAGAGCCAAAGGTGCGATTGGGAGGTCTTTACACGTCGTTTGTATGACAGGTGAAGAAGACTGACAGAGTTGCCTAAGAAATGATTTAAATTAACGGAATTGTTTTAAAAATAATTGAAACGGAGCAAACATAAATTGAGATGGAAGCAGAAGAAGAAGCTTTATAATTTTGAACTTAAGCATTTTCTGGTAATTTCCCATAGACTAGGCTATCTTCAAAAGTTCGGTCATTAATAGTGGTATTCCTGAAAGCGATTTAGATTTGATTTAGATTACGTCGAACAGCTGATCATAGCTGCTTCATAGAAAACGTTCAGTGTGACCAGAAAAAGTTTATTTAATGCAATTTAGAATACATACGAGCCTCTTTTGAAGAGAAGATGGACCAGCGTGCAGTGGTCCAAAATCCCAAAAAGCTGGCCAAAAGTCGAAAAACGCTTTTGATTTGGCTGAAAGTCTGTACTTGTGGGTTTTCGGGGTCGCTGATTACGAATTCGAATTCAAAATTTAGAAAAACAAAATGGCGGATCCAATATGGCGGACAATTTCTTCTAAAACGTATTTGATTTAGCTGAAAGTCTGTACTTGTGGGTTTTCGGGGTCGCTGATTACGAATTCGAATTCAAAATTCAGAAAAACAAAATGACGGATCCAATATGGCGGACGATTTCTTCAAAAACGTATTTGATTTGGCTGAAAGTCTGTACTCGGGGGTCTACGGGGTCACTGATTACGAATCCGAAGTCAAAATTCTGATAACATAAATCATAAACAGAAAAACATAAATTTTGTTTACTCATTTGCATTTACAAGCTCTTTAATTTCTATAAATTTTCAAAATTTTAGTTTTGTTTCTACATATGTGCACTTAGCATTTAAAGCACTCATCCTATCACATTTTTGTCTGAAAACGAAACCTTAGGCCCGGTTTTTTCTGTTTAAATTTGTTAACAACTTTTCAATCGGTGCAAAAACAAAAAAGTTATGCGAGATTAAGTGAAGGCAGCTTCGGAAAACATCGAAAAACCCGTTTATCGATAATATCTCGATAACTATTTGACGATTTTCGTGCTCAGCGGGCCAAAATACTTTAGAAAAGGTTGGTTTTGGTGAATTGGGGGAGAGTGCTCTCGAGCAGTGTTTAATATATGTCGCGAAAATTACAAAAAACTGCAGAAAATTCACGCGCTACCGCACAAAAATCATCACCAAGACTGAATCTGCAGTTTTCAGCAGCTAATTTTTTGATATGTTTTGAAGAAGTGTCTAAACAACAATTTCTTATCTGTTTGAGAGCGGGATTTGATAGGAGTTTTGACTTACTGCTTTTTCTAACACGACTTTTCAGAATGTGACCTGAAAAAAAACCTCTTCTTTTATTAATGACTGCACTATTTCATGCATTGTTAAGTAAGTAGTAGTTGTAATTTACATGAAAAAGTTACAAATATTCATTTATAATAGCGGTTCTATGATTTTATGCTCCGAATGTTGTAGAAAGGAGGATAATGTTGTCCAGTTCTTGCCATTTAGCCAAATTATGACGTCTGCTTCTAATAGAACGCCGGCTTCCCAGATGGGCAGCTTCTTCTCATCAGCATAAAATTGGGCATACCCCAAGCAGATGCATGACGTCTTCAGTTGCGTGCAAATTGATCAGAGGCTTACAATCTGTGTTAACAGAGCTCCAGTGCGTCGCACCGACATATAAGTGAGATTGCTTGAGTGTCATAACGGTCATGAAGAATACGTATGAGCGAAATATCCAGATTCAGCTCTAGTTTTTTTGTAAGTGATTATCGGACCAGCACTTTGCCTGGCTTGACTTAGAACAAGAGTCTCTTTGACGTCCTGTCTAACAGCTTTGCTCCAACAGCAATGTGCGTGAGATCTTTCCCATGATCCGACGCTTTGAGAGGTCTATGGATACCTCATGATCCTGAAATAAGAAAGATTTGCGTTTTTTCCGACAGCATCTGATAGCAGTGACTGTTTTAGGATAGTCTACAATTCGGCATATCGCATAACATTCCGTATGTATGTGAAGTGGTTTTGCAGACCGTACAAGAATAATGAAGGCAGGCCGGTTTCTAAGTGGAGCGCATAGTTTGGAGTAGTGCGGGGTAGTTTATATATCCGTTTAATAAACAGCCTTTGCAATCGCTCCATCTCCGCATATCGGCAGTATCCCCAGACTTGAGATGCATCAGCACATAACTGATCGAACAGTGGCTTCAAACAATATGTCGTTTTCCGAAAAAGTTTTTCCGAGTGCTATTAATTGCTTTCTTAGAGTCTTGCAGTTTTTCTTGTAAGTGAGGTTTGAAGCTGTAAATTTCCAGTGATAGTCACACCAAGATATTTAAAACTTTTTACCGTTTCCAGCTCGACGCCATTTAAAAACCATCTGTCTTGCACTACGGCCTCTTCTGTCTTTCACAACCAAAACTTTCGTCTTATCCACGTGATATCTGTACAACTTCATTGTATGCAATATTCATAGAGCTTATTAATCATGGCTTGAAGCATCTCGGGGGACTCTGCTAGTAGCGGCCATATCATCTGCGTACATTAATGCCTTGGTGGTGGTGCGGTTAACGTTAACGTCGACATAAAGTGAAAACAGAAGTGGGCTAAGGAGGCATCCGTTGCTTTACTCCAGTGTTATTTGGAAACTGATCCGAAAGTTGTGGTCCAGTCCCAAACAGCGAGAGGTGTTTTCTTCGTACAGGCTTGAAATCATATTAATGAAGCGTGTCGATACTCCTAGGAGGCTTAACTTTAGTAGTAAACTTCTACGGTTAATGGTATCGAACGCTGCAGAACGCATGAAGTCTATAACAACAGATTGAGGAGGAGGTAAGATTTGGCAATTGCAGTAAGCGACAAATACGCTATCGGAGGCTGTATGAGTAGCCTCGGCGAAAGTTGGCAAATTGAATACTCGCATTCGAAGGATATTATGATCCGTTAACCAGTTCGATAAGGTCGTCTTAGTCAAAATCGAGCGCATAACAACTTCAGTGGCTGCATTTATGCAGGATATGCCCCTGTAGTCTGGAAGCTGATGTAGGAGTCTCCTTTCTTGTAGATTGGGAAAATTATGACTTTCCCTAAAGCGATTTGGAGTGCTGACCTAATAGGAAAACAAAACCAAAAAAATGTGTTTCGCTCCTCTCACAACCAAATAGAAGCAGAGAGCGTAGTTAAAGGTTGTAATGGTACCTCTTTTCAATGTGGTCGCACGAAAGCTGTCGTTTTCTGACTAAAGCAAACGGGGGACCGATTCTTGCGACCTGTGGTGCGTCATCATATTGATGTACAGCGGGGTGGCATTCTTAAAGAATTCAACAGGAACTCGGTCAAGTCCTAGGGCTTTGTTAGGTTTCGCCGTTTTAATGACCAGACGCACTTCCGAATTCGAAATGCACGCATCAAGGACTTCCACTGTCGTGTACGGGAGCGCATATTCAAATTGGGCTGGAGGATTACTCAAAAATAATGTAATTTTGAAGTGTTCAGGCGTCCGCTTGTATGGGATTTTTCGATTGTTAATAATAATTTCGAGAAATACATTCAAATTGTACTTACTTTCTGGAATAGAATCCAGTTTGTGGTATCCAAATCGGTAAACTTTTCGCGATTCTATGCGATGCGTGACGAGTAAACGACGAGGCACGCTCGACGCTCACGAACGAAGTAAACTCCTGAGCCAAGTAGGGACACTTTCCCCTTATTAACAGTCACAATACAAACTAGATGTACCAATACAACTATTGCAACCATTAAAAGTTCTTAAATAAATATTTTTGTTTCGACTTTTGGCCACCTTTTTGGGATTTGGGACCATAGTGCGACGGCCAGTCAAAATCACCATTTTTTGACATCAAACGGCCAGTGAACAATGAGCAATTGTGTGTGGTGGAGCGCCATCTTGTTGAAACCAGTAGTGCACCATAAGCTTTCGACGAACAATTGGCATACAAAAAATTGGTTATCATATCGCGTTTGGAAAGAGTGTGGGAGGAGTGTGAAAACATTGTGGAAAGAGTGTGGGAACAGTGGAAGAGTGTGGCAAGAGTGTGAGAACAAAGTGGGAACAGTCTAGGAAGAGTGTGGGAACATTGTGGGGACAGTTTGGGACGAGTATGGGAAGAGCGTGGGAAGAATATGGGAAGAGTGAGAGAACAAAGTGAGAACTGTCTAGGAAGAGTGTGGGAACATTGTGGGAAGAATGTGGGCAGAGTGTGGGAACAGTTTGAGAAGAGTATCAGTTTGTATCAGAGTAACAGTTTGGGAAGAGTGTGGGAAGAGTTTGGGAACAAGAGATTATTTCTTCCTGTTATTCCCTTGCCGCTGTTGTTGTTTTCATTTATCTATGGAGCAGCACAATGAATAGGAGTTACAGAAGACAAGAAAGGACACAGCAGCAAGTGATCTTGGTGTTGGAGTTTCTACTCCCTGAAAGTTTTCTTCTTTTAAAAGATTGCCATTGAGAGAGCTTGTGATTTTGAAATTAAGCCCTTAAATTTAGCTTCATGTTTCACATCAAAGCCTCGTTAGTGTTAACGATACTCGCACCTTGTTTAATTGTAAATAATTTTATATTCATTAAACCTAAAGTTGTTTGCAGTTTAATAAATAATACTCCCAATGAACTGATTTTCATATAAAAATCGAATCATCATACCATACATCATTCACTCTTCATGCAAAAAGTAGCATGCACCATACGCCTACATTCACACATGTATAATGCGCCTAAGCATATGCACAACATAATTAGCTAAATTCAAATCAGAACCAACTGTAAACACATTTTGAATACACATCATTTTGTTTTTGTTTTTCTTTATCATATTTACTGCCAACATGTTTAACATTAGTTAAAAACAAATTTGAATTAATTAAATTCCCCCAAGCCAACTGTCAATTTGAATGTCATCGGTTCAGTGTTGCTTAACAACGTGGCCTATCGATAGCACACACTTGAATTCGATAATTCTGTTTGCCCTATCTAATCGACTAGGCCATTTAGTGCATGCCATCTTTGGTCACACTGTAATTCTGTCCGCCTCGCCAAGCGGATGCATCGGACAAAAAAACAAAAAAAAAACAACGATAAAAACACACAACATAATATCAATTAATTATTTTGCTTTTGATTAATGAATCCAAACAAAACTGGTGCGTGATCAACAACAACAACTACAACAAGTGTGTCGCGGTCGTTGAGTGAATTTTTTATCGGTGAATTCGTGAATTTTCAAAGAGAGAAAGAGAAGAAGCCAAAAGGCGAATGGTGGAAAAAAGTGCGTCCAAAAAACAGGCAAAACAAATTTGGGGGGGAAATTAAAAATTTATTAAAAAAGGAAGCAGCCGAAAAAGAAGCTCAACACAATTTTTTTTTTATTTTTTGGCCCACTCGCCGACGCCGCCAATTAAATGCCGACGACGGCAACAACAACGCAACCACAACAACAACAACAACGGCAGCAACTGCCGAGCAACGTGAAAGAAATTGAAATGAAAAATTGTTGAATTTTTGTTTTTTTTTTGTATATTTTTTGTATTTAGCTGGCGTGTGTGCGAAATGAACAAATGCAAAAATTATTAAGCGACAACAAAGTTGGCAAAAGCAATTACGAAATGTGGGCAAAAACAAAACAACAAAGAACTTGTATTCTGCTGCTTCCTTTTTAAATGTTTATTATTTTTTGCTTAAATGCTATGATTATATTACAAACGTATTGAATTTTTCATTTAAAAAAATTGTCAATGAAACTGTTTACGTTTTTTTTACTCGGTGTGTGTGTGTGTTTGTCTTCAAACGGTTAAGAGAACAGGGGCGGAATTAAGGCTGTCAGGGGGCGCCTTTTTATGTTCCCAGTTAATTTCTTAGCCAAATGCCCCTGTGATGATTTTAAGAGTGTCGGCTTGGTTTAGTTATTCAAAAATTTCTAGAATGTTTCTACTTTAAAAATTCATTAAGCTAAGTTCACACAGGCAAAAAATTTGGCTAAAGAGCAGATTTTGCAGTACTTAAACACACAAAACTATGGTTCCATTCACTAATAACACTGTGCAACACTAAAAAGTTGATCGAATCGAGACCAAAAATGGGTATGATGGTAGTCCAAAACCTTCCCAAGGTCTGGAACCTTCTGGTTAGCTGCCGTTTGATTTTTATATCATTTTAAAATTTGTAGCGTCTGATTGGGATTTGCAACTCCAAATCTCCAAATCTCCAAAACTTCCAAATCTTGTAGCAAGACAGATGGCCATTGTAACAGCCCTCAGAGAACACGAGAATCCGATATCTGAAACTGGGGTAATTCCGGACACTCTACTATACTTAGCTACGAAGCGGCGGTATATCGTTAAATACAGACTTCTGTATACCTCAAACGACGTTCGACAAATTCTACAACGTCTATTTCTCAAGCTGAAACGATTGAGACAAGCTTCTCCACAGTAGAGCTAACTTCATTAACATCTACACGGATGATTCTAAACTCAATGAGATAGTAGAAGGGGGAATTTTCTCTCCCAACCTAGATTTGAATTTATCGATCCGCCTTCCTGATCACTGTAGCCATCCAGGAAGCTACCACCTACCTAAGCACACACAGTGTCAAAGAACGAAATGTATTTATATATACTCGGACCGTCAAGCAGCTCTCAAGTCACTTGACTTATACACAAATAATGCTAAACCGCTTTCTAAATGTCGCCTATTCCTGAATGAGATTGGCCGACACTTCAGTATTCATCTAATATGTTTGCCTGGACACCGAAGCATAAATGGAACTGAGCCCTGACGGGTCCATGTCTTATTGGCAGACAGGCAGCACGCCTAGGCGTAGCACACCATGATTTTTGTAAAAGGAGACAACGGTACAACATCTTCTGTACCATTGTCCCGCTCTGAGCAGGAGGAGTCTTAGGATTCTCGGTCAACCCCTCTTACTTTATCTCTAGGAGACATCCGATATAGAGATCCCAGCTCTACTTAAGTTTATTCTGTCCACACCAGAGATCTGCACGAGTGCATCGCAACTACAAGTGTACTGCATTCGCACTTCATATTTTTCACACTCGAGTTTCTGCTTCGGCGATGAGTGCGAATAGTTCCCGCCGTCACTCGTGCGTCTCAATTTTGTTAAGCGCCCCATACACCACACAAATGTTTGCGCCAAACGCTAATGTGTGTTAGTGAAATATGGGTGTATGCGTCACGCAATGCGTGTACCTATTTCACTTCCACACATTAGCGTTTTGCGCAAAAATTAGTGTGGTGTATTCGGCGCTTTACTTGCACAAGCAGAGAGCGGGTGTTGATTGAATCACCCCAAAATATTTTTAGAAACGCTTTTTGTATCTGCCTCTCTCTCATTTGTCTATCTCTCTCTCTCTCTTGAGATAACAAAAACAACGTAACGGTGTTTACAGTTGCTTTTTCAAAGAATAGAGAAGTGAGCGAGAGCAATATAAGTTCTGCAAACCCATGTTTTACTTGTGTGTGTGCTGTTTGTGTACAAGTGACAGTCGAAGGCGAAATCAACAAGCCCAGCCAACCAGCGGAGTCCGCATTTATATTCTCCATTCGGACTCCCTGTACGGTGCGCTGAGCCTCCTAGGGAGGCTCCGAAAAGTGTCCCAAAGGAGCATATCCGCCTGAGAAAACCTCTCACAAATGCTGAACACACGGACGTCTTAGCCCACTCGGCTATTCGCCTTAAGCAAGATGTAGCGTCAAAACCATAGTTAAGAAAGTACGCAGTTGGTCGAGGCCTGGGATCAAGTCACCGCAGCAGCATTTTTTTTTTTTTTGTATATTCTTTTAGAGCGCTCCAAAAAACGCTCCTTCGAGGTGCTACTTTGGGAGTCCCATTTCACGCCTACTTCGGTGTGCTCCGAAAACGCTCCTTCGAGGTGCTACTTTGGGAGTCCCTTTTCCCTCCTGCTTCGGAGCGCTCCGCATATGGCTGGCTGGGAGCATTGCCGTTAAAATCAGAAACAACCACTTTAACAGACGAGCACACAAGACACTCATTCGCCAAATTACCGATAACAGAACGAGTGTGTATTTGATATGACTTTAAATGTTGGTCTGTCTGTCACATCGCATACGCTTTTAAAGCTAGTATTGATGCAGTCAAAAAAACAGGTACTCTTGCAAATCTCTGGTCCATAACACAGATGAGAGAACGGTTAATAGTACCTTTGCGTAGTTCCTCTTCTCTGTTTGCTGCGCTGCAACGGCGCTGCTACGGCGCTCAGGTTCGATCCTGTCGCAGTTGCACCATATCATGGCTGATGGGTGGGAGTGAAACAGACGGTTTAGTTTGAGACGAAGACGGTTCGAGTTCGTGGCGAAGACGGTTGCAGTTGCAAACAGAACTGGGTTCGACAGAGCAAACGTACATATAGTCTAGATCAGGGGATTTTAGCTACGCGAGAGCGCGCTCATTTAGCACATCTTTGTTGTTGCAAAAGATATCAGTATAAGCTCGTATACTGTCGGTGTGTCGACGTCGCTGCCGCAGAGCCCGTTTCAATACACTGGAGACTGAGACGTGCCGGCCACTACAATGGTTCAGTATTGACCCCCCCTCGGGATTAATAGGCTTAACAGGGAATATATGGCATCGCAACGGGCCTAAGGTGGTCATCGCAACCCAACCTAACCTTTGTCTTACAAATCATTTCTTATTAACACGTCAAAAAAGTCACATCTCTTTACTTAAAATTACAAAAATGTCGCAAAATCGTCTTGTCCCTGATTTTGTGCTGTTTTTTCAACTTGTCTTAAAAACTGTTTAGAATTTGACTAAGCAGTGCATAACAAAAACGTAGCTTCGACTTAACAACAAACAAACGGTTGGAGCATACCAACTTCATTCGATTAGTTCTTTATATAAATATACTAGCAAATAACCCGTCGCGCTTCGCTGCGTCGCCATCAGTATGGTCTATCGTTATCGTTATCGCCCCATTTCAATTTATTTCGTATTCTATCTTTACAAACCGAGTTTCAAGCCAATCGGATGAAAAATAATTTGTTGCCTACATAATTTTCCGACTCCTGTCCAAATTCCAGCCTTCTATCTCTTACCGTTTGTGCTCTGCGTTGATTGCCAATCAGTCAGTGAATCAATCAGTCAGGACAAACTGTTTTATATATAGAGTACATGTTAAAACTCCTGACAGGAGTTTATGAATAAAAAGGACACTATGGCAATTTCGGAGGTTCTTAAGAGAGTTTAAGCCTCGAAGAGCAAAAATTAAGAACTGTTTCTGAACCGATTCCAGTTAATGTGGAACCCATATTCAAGTATTGGTCTCACTAAAGAAACCTACAGTTGCTTAGTGACGTTGGGGTCATTAAATTCCTTGGATCATCGTTTAACAAAACCGAGAACTCCCATTGCCTTGTACAAATTGTACACTTAAATCATCCACTATATAGATTCGTTCCAATGGGATGGTATCAATCATATAATCAAACTCATATGGTTGATTACGACTTAAGGTCATACATTTACACTTACTGAGATTAAGAGGAAGGTGTGAAGAGAGTTGAAATCGGATTATAGGTGGAGATGAGACGCAGGGACATTATACGACAAACAAAGTTTTAGGTCATCGGCATACATCAATGCGTGCGATTAGTATAAAACCTTTGGGATATCATATATAAAAAGGTAAAATAGTAAGGGGCCTAAATGACTACCTGGAGGAATCCTAGATAGTACATTAATGGAGCTGGATAGTATTAATTTGAAACGAACTCGTTTATACCGATCGCTTAAACATGACTTGATCCAGTTGAGTAAGATTGGAAGGAAGCCGAGCAAACACAATTTATGTACTAAAATCTCATGATTGACTGAGTCAAAAGCCTTGCTGAAATAAGTACTAAACTACATCAGTCTGCCGCTTAATGACAAATCCATTGTTTACAAGAGTACGTAGTAAATTCCAGTAAATTCGTAGATATTGAGCGATGCTTCATGAAAACAATGTTGAGATATTGATATTACCGAGCGACAATAATGTTGTAGTTGGAAAGTCAGGATCTTTTCAAAAAGCTAAGCAATGTCCTGTAGTTCGAAATGATTGACTTTGGTCCCTTCTTATGAAGAGGAATAATATAGGATTCCTTTCAAAGACTAGGAAAATCTCTCAGTTGAAGAGATAAGTTGAATAGTTTTGCATGCGGCACAAAGTTTCAACACACAGCTGGGCCCAGGACTGTAAGACGACTTTATGGATCGTTAGCTGTATAAAACGCTATCTGCTTATACAACAGGGCATACTATGAAGTTTGAGTTTGATCAACTATGGCCGATAAATTCGCCCATTAAGTCAAATTTTCATCAAAATTTCCTAAAAATTTGTCAAATTATTTGCCTGTGTGAGAACTTTGTTTTAGACCAGTGGTGTCCAAATTGCCAATAGCCTATCTCATGGAATAGCAACTTATAATTCTGCCGGCGTCGCAGCCGACACACGTATAGAGAGAGAGAGAATACGTGTGTTCTATAAATAGCACGCTCGGCGGCTTGCTTTCTAACGATGCGCGTGTTTGTCTTTTCGTTTACTTCACGAGGCATTTTTTCGTGGCATTTGTTGGTTGTGACGGCTACTTCGTGTTTCGCTGCTAAGCACACAAGCGCAATGTTTGAGGACACCACTGCTTTAGACTTAACATCCTAGGACTTCTAAATGCTTTCCCATAAGCCTGCTACTGGTTCTGCTAGTGGCTAGCGACGCAGCTAACTGGGTTCCATGTTTCGGTTTGAAGAATATAGTTTCTAAGATGCAAGAAATTCAGAAAATCGTTCAAGGTTCTCAGATATAAGCGCTAAATCCGCTCTCCCAGATTTTTTTTATAGAGACACTCTTAAAGTTTGTTATGATAAAAGTAGGAAAATAAGTAGCCCTTATAATTGTAGCGCCCAACAAATCGCCCCCTTGCACCGCCCCTGGCAAATCCTTCAAAGAAGTTGTCATTTATGTTTTTTTTTTGTTGTGTTTCTTGTGTGTGAATCTTGTTAATCAAAGGTTATACGTTCTGCTTTTGTGTTTTAAGAAATCTGCCACAATCAATCCGCAACAAAACTTGCAGCAAGAACAACAACAACTTTAACTTCATTCACTGGTAAGTACAATATAATGCAACTTTTTGTAGTAAAATCTAAACAATTGTCTTAAGACACTGCCACTCACTTGCGCGCGTGTGTGTGTATGTGTGTGTGTGTTGGTGTGAGTATTTTGGCTGCCTTCTACTTCTTTTTTGTTTTTGTTGTTGTTTTGTTCACATTTCCCGTTGTACATAAACAGCGAAAGTTGTCTTCCTGTTTTTACGTACATAGGTATGTATGTATGTATATATTTCTCCTTTTGCCTTGCTCCAATCCAACTTGACTCTCGGCTATTGCTCTCTTGCTACACACACACACTCACAGACAACTTCCCTCGCCGCTCTCTGGTTAGCAAGGGCATATGCAAATTGGGTTTTGAGGTTCAAGGAGGTCTTCTTCTTTTACCCCAAATGGGTAATCAGTATATTTTTTTTTTTCGCTTTAGTTAATCTTTCGTAAAAAGTGATCATGATCATTTTGTGTATGGGGCCGTGATTGTCCCGCACGCATCTCACGAGCAATTATTTGTGGAAAGAAGAGTAGCAATTCGTGGTCGGTTTGGGGATCGTACGCTGCTTTATGAGTTTATACCTGCAACTAGAAGATAATGCCTAATGCAAGAATACCATTCACTGGAGTAGTGAGGAGTCAACTCTCAACGTCGGCATGCCAGAAATATAACCGATGTGTTCCAGAAATCTCTAGAGATTTTGGGGTCAGTTGTTTTTGAAAACAACCAAACCGAATGTCGGTGTTCCACAAATGTCGGAGACTACGTTTTTCGGAGTTGGCTTCGGAGTTGCATGCAAAACAGCTGACAAAAACAGCTGACTGGTAGTTTTTGCGTCATGTCAGGCAAAAAATTTACAATTTCATTTTCGCGTTTCATGATGCGGGGGGAACGCACACAAGGGGTGGGCTGATGCTAGTTTTAGAATGCCAGAGAGCGCCCATAGCTGAGAGAGAGAGAGCTCTCCCGACTGCAAAAGAGAGCGACTTAATATAAAAAAAAATTCCAAAAGAATTTCGGGTATTGGAAAAAAAAATTTTTAAATTTAATAAATAATAATAATAAAAAAAAAAAAAATTCCGCCGCTTCTGCGACTCGAACCACTTCTAACAAAACGCGCGCCGATGGCGACGCGTTAACCCATTCAACTATGAGGCCAGTCGCATACGCGACGAAAATTTCTAAATAAACGGCAGCTGCGTGTGGGTTTCATTGAAGAGAGCGGGTTCCACTGGTAGAACCCGCCATACAAATTTTCGTTTTGAATGAGATGTCCGATCTATTCATCGATAATCTTTGGTTTTAGGCTTCAAAATAGTTTAAATTAATGTAGGATTCAAATATTATTTGGTAGTTTCTAAGCCAAATGCTGCAAGTGGTTGTGGCATCCACTAAGTTTTAAATTATAAATTATTTTCAAGCCATTAGTACTCAATTCTATCGGAAGATAGAAGATTCTGTTGAAGAGAATGCTGATCCGCCAAAAAACTATTTTGTATTGACAACCCTGTTGCTTACAAATGAGTGGAGTGCACAAATATACATTCAAAAATGCCCGTGGCTGCATTAATTGTTTGGATTTTCCTGGGAGAGTTTCAGAAATGATGTAATCCACTTTTAATTTCTGAAGCTACTTTTCTGCCGCCATATCCGACTGTTTTTCCATTTGACATTACTGCCTCTTCCTCCGGAGTTCTATGTTTCCCCCATAAAAACATCACAAAATGTTTAAATATCAAAAAATATGTAAAAAGTGCAGTTACAAATTTGACTGCTAATAACTTGTCTTCCATTTGTTGTTTGAAATCCTCGCCGATAGAATTGATCGATAAGTTTGATCCGATACTTCATTGAATAAACTTTTTAAATCAAATCATATAATCTTGTTAAAATTATACTTCATTTAAGCGAAAAAATGGAAATGGAAATGGAAAATGGTGAACTCTGGGGGAGAGAGCTGTCTAGCAGTGGATATATATTATGTCGCAACAATTACAAAAAACTGCAGAAACCGGACTAAAATTCATCACTGAGACTGAATCAGCAGTTTTCAGCAGCTAATTTTTTTGATAAGTTTTGAAGAAGTGTCTAAACAACAATTTCTATTCTGTTTGAGAGTCGGATTTGATAGGAGTTTTGACTTATTGCTTTTTCTAACACGACTTTTCAGAATGTGACCTGAAAAAAACCTATTCATGCATTGTTAATAATAATTTCGAGCAGTACATTCAAATTGTACTTACTTTCTGGAATAGAATCCATTTTGTAGAATCCAAATTGTTTAACTTTTCGCGATTCTATACGCTTCTGAACGTTGTGTTATTTCCGATGCGTGACGAGTAAACGATGAGGCACGCTCGAGGCTCACGAACGAAGTAAACTCCTGAGACAGGTAGGGACACTTCCCCCTTATTAAGGGTCACAATACATACTAGATGTACCAATACAACTATTCCAACCATTAAAAGTTCTTAAATAAATATTTTTGTTTCGACTTGCGACGGCCAGCCAAAATCACCATTTTTTGACATCAAACGGCAGTGAACAATGACCTCAAAAAATCGATTGTAGCGCGGATTGTGTGTTGTGGAGCGCCATCTTGTTGAAACCAGTAGTGCACCATACGCTTTCGACGAACAATTGGCATAAAAAAAATTGGTTATCATATCGCGGTAGCGATATCATCTGCATCTTCGAAAAAGAAAGAACCCAATAACCATTTTAGCCCAAACGCCGCACCAAACAGTGACTTTTTCATCTTGAAAAGGTACCTCTTGAATCTGTTGAGGATTTCCAGTGGCAAAAATATACGGCAATTTTGTTTGTTTACCGTTCCGTTCAACTTGAAATGAGCTTCATCGGTTTTTTTTTAGTCTTAACAATTTACTTGTTTTGTTAAATGTAAATTTCAACAATCTGAGAGCGTTCGCGTGGCGTGTACTGTTCCATGGTAAAAATCTACTTGGACTGACGTTTCAAAGACGCGCTGGCAACGCTGTCAAAAGATATAGTGTTGCCAGATGGGTCCGTCAAATATGGCCAACCCTGTAGATCAAGCTTCAAGTAGATCATGCTCCAAACAGATCAAGCTCATGTGGTTCATTAGATCAAGAAGTCAGAAAATGAGTCGAACTAAAAAATCTTCAGTGAAAAATCGGAAGCGAAAGACTAAGAAAGATGGTATGGCAAGACATTGCCCAGCAAGTTGTGTGAAGACTCCTGGAGCAGCACAGAAACAAAAACCACCCTTTTTAACGTGTCTATAGTATATATGATGTCTCCAGCTCCTACCACCTCTGAGATTTGTATGTTTATAAGGACATACAGATGGACTTGGCGTTACTTACTTCTGGTTGTTAAAATGGTACTGAACTGTTTTGTCTATTCTGCTTCTACTCTCGATTAGGGTTAAGGTAGGAAAAACTACTTTGTTTTTTAAGATATCATGACCAACAATTGTTAATCTTTTAAATCTCTAAACGACAAGGGATTCTGCAACTATTTTACACACATAAAGCTTAAACGCTGGATTAAAAACTTACTCATTTGAGTTCTACGATCTCTTCTTTAATTTAACTATATTTCTGGTTGTTGTTTTCTAAAAGATCCTTATCTTAGCTGGGCTCCCTTCTCTTTTGCCCTCTTCTTCTGCACCGTCCTCTTCTTGTTGTTGTTGTTGTATTTTGGGTGCAGTAATTGCAGTTCATTTAATTTCCTATACACCCAAAAGCCGCCTTGAAACCACAAAACCGTCGAAATATTGTAATAAAAAAGAAGGTTAATCAAGCAACTAGGCAAGTTCGTTGCCTCAACATGAACGTCATTGGGAGCTCTTTTTAGGCTCGTGCTTCCATCAACGAAACGAAACAAAAAGGCGAAGACAGGCAGTTCCCAAGCTTCCCCTCTCCCACCACTCGATGTGGTGTTTGCTGTCCAAGGTTTTATGTAATTTTATTTTTGTTTTCTTTACTTTTGCTTCTTGCGTGTTTGACCAAAACAACAACAACAACAAAAGGTGATTTGGGCACACAATTGTTGTCCAACTCCTCCGACTTGAATTCCGTTATTAGCCCCGCTATATTCGCCAGCCATTGTTGTTGCCAATAATTGTCGAATTGAGCAATTGTAATTCTTTTTTTTTGTAACGTAATTATGCGTAATTATCTATTGATGGATTTTTAAGACAGAAGAGTAAGAGGAAAATAACAATTGGAGGATTGTTCTTCAAATTTAAAATTAAAATGAAAAAATATAATTGATTTTAATTTTGTATCACTAGAAAAGAGTCCCTGAGACAGTCTTATTACTTCTGAAATATTAACTTCTGCTTTTCTTGCACTAAGTAAAGGAAAAGCAGTAAAGTCATAACACGACACACGTACACCATCAGAGTATCTTCCGCCACACACAAGTCCTGATTACTTGACTTATATACCCAAGATTTAAGACTGATAATGCTTACTGCTCATTCAATATATGAATATAAAATCCGTCATTCTTGAGGACGATAAATTCATTACTAGACCAATGACTGAGCAAGACACGTTGAATGATTTTCGGCCAATTCAATGAATTGCTCTGGTTGGGTATTGGTTGGGTACATGATGTGACAAATATATTGGAAATAATATGAATTTTGACAAATATAAACAATCTTGACAAAATTAATCTTCTGGAGTGCAGCAATAATAAGGAATTATTTTAGTAAAAAATTTGTTATATGAATTTTATAAGATATGTTTATAGTTGTTTTTCTCTTCTCTGTTCTGCACGCATACGGACTCACAGACACAGCAGATAGCACACATGACAATAACATTTTCTTGTGTTTTATTCTGAAACGAACCGAACGAAATCATATCCGAACCGCTATTTTCAGCTGATAAAACAGTCGGCAATCCGAACAAGTGTCCTTTCGAAAAAGCTAAACCGAACCTAAACCCACAAATCAAAGCGGTTCTGTTTGGTGCAGTTCAGTTCACTGGCGAGTTTTTGCGATTACGTTCAGACAATGCGAATTGTGAATTTGGGAATTTGAATCGATTCCCGAAGATAAGTTTTATTTGACTTTTGAGCGACCTCATTGATTCTAAGCGATGCGATTAATTGTCAACCAATTAAAGATATGTGATCCCGAACATCTCTTGCAATTGTCCTTTTAATATACCTGTCATCAGAAGTATTCCTTTCTTAGAAGTTGCTAATTGATTTGTGTGAGTATCCCATTTCTTTTACGGTACAATATTCTCCATGTTCTGAGGTGCTTCTTCACCTTAAGCCAACTTTAGCCAGGACGTATTTTTCTCAGAATTTTTCGAAGTTTGTTGAATATCCAACATCATATATTTGGGACATTTTTAAAAAGGATTTAAAAGCTATTTAATTGTTTTCTACACAGATAAAAAATCTATTAAGATCCATTGAATTACTATAGTTTTATCATATCCTATTTTTTTACCCTTGTAAAGGGTATATTAAAATTGTCCAGATGTTTGTACCGCATAAAAGGAAGCAACTCCGACCACATAAAGTATATATATTCTTGATCAGCATGAGGAGCTGAGTTGATATAGCCATGTCCGTCCGTCTGTTTCTATGCTATATCCTCCGTCAGTCTTAAAGCTATCTTAACCAAACTTTGCGCAAAGTCTTTTGGTAAAAATACGCTGCACATTTGTCGGAATTAGCCGGCTCGGATAACTACACTCAAAAAAAAATCAATCCATAGGGGATCAAATCATTCCCAATCGGTAATGAAGACAACATAATCCCGAATATTCTTGAGCCGTTCCGAAAAAGGGTTGAGTTGATCCGACTTTTTTGATCCTAAAAAGGATTACATTTATCCCGGGGTAATCTTAAAAAAGATTGAATGATGCAAAAATTTTGAAAACAATTTAATCTCAATCCAGGATCATTTTATGCATGTTCGAGATTGTTTTTGAGCTCGAAATGTAATATTGATTTGGTCCCAGGAAAGATACCTCTCTTCTTCCTCCGCCATAGGACATCCTTATAACATTTTAAGACCCACACCAGCTTTGGCTTATTTAAAACTTCTGAAAAACAAAGATATATAAAAATTTATTGGGCTGAACCATACGCACTGATCACTAAACACGAATGGATTGGCATCTCAACGCTCACGACCATCGCCATCGTTCGTTGCAGCATGTCAAAAATGCTACTTAAACTTTGTCGCTCTCAAATCAAAAATGCTACTTAAATTTTCTTGCTCTCTCTCTCTCTTAATTATGAACATGTGATCTCAAAGGGGATTGAAGTAAGCACATTTGGAATGATTCAAGTTCGAAAGGCTTGGCCCATTCCCTGAAAGCTTGAATTGTGTCGAATATCCTGTAAATCGAGATTGAATTTTCAAGCTCATGCCGGGCTTACTCCAAGATTAAAAAGATCGAAAATATCCTGACGTTTTTTTTTCTGTGTATAGCATATACAGGAACTATCGGTCAAAAAAGAAGATTTAGTGAGAAAAACTTTTTTGTCTTCAACGCAAACGTCCCCAAATCTCGTATTTATAAGTTTTCTATGCTTTCACATAATTTTACCAAGTTTGAATAGCCGCCATACAATATGTAGTTCTGAAAAAAGTTTTAGCAGGAAAAACTTTTCTGTTTTCAATGCTATCGCTGCCAAAATTGCTACTGATTAATAATTTATGCTATCACACAATTCTGCCAAGTTTGATGACTATAAAATATAGTTGCCATAGGAACTATCTGTCGAAAAAGTAGTTTTAGTGAGAAAAACTTGTTTGTTTTCAACGCAAACGTCTCCAAACTTCGAATTTTTAGTTTTCTATGCCTCTTCATAATATCACCAAGTTTGATGAAAATCGGACAACTACATAGAATAGCTGACATAGAAAAGATAGGTCTGAAAAAAGTCTTAGTAGGAGAAACTTTTTTGTTTTCAATGCTATTGCTCCCAAGCTTGTTATACATCAATATTATATGCTACCACACAATTCTGCCATGTTTATTCCAAATCGGATGACTAAAGAATATAGCTGCCACAGAAACGATCCGTCGAAAAAATAGTTTTAGTGAGAAAAACTTTTTTGTTTTTAATGGTAGCGTCTTTAAGCCATCCAGCTATGAATATTATCGGTTTGCACACAATTTTGGAAAGTTTGGTCAAAATCGGAGGAATATATCGTCCATCTTTTGCTGAGCTTGGGAAATAACTAAGCTTAGAATGCTCGACGAAATTAATTTAAAACCTTAATTTATATAAATTATACAAGCTACAAGGGTATATAAACTTCGGTTGAGCCGAAGTAAGCTTTCGGATATTTTTGATTTTATAATATCCATTTTTCATATCCTTTGGATGATTTTCAGATCCATTGGATGAAAATCTAAGATAAATTTCACATTAAATGAATATTATTAACATACTTTCAACGATATTAAAACTATCCAGTCCAAATGAATACCAAAATAATTTAATGGATCATCAGCAATTATGCTTTTCTATTTCTGTGTTGAAATTCAATTTCGAAAGTGTGCGAATAGTCACGAGTTGACTTTGGATATTCGAAGCTTTCATAAAAGATATATTAAATGCAGAGTAAACCACTTAACCAAACAGGCGGTTCAAAAACTGTTGTTTGCTTTCCTGGTTTTCTTTCTTCTCTCTATCCCACTCTCCTATACCACAACTGATCATGCATTTCACTTTGATTCCCGCAGTGATCCCTAGGCCAGATGGGTGTCTCGATTACTTATGCTAAGCGACCTATTAATATCGCTCGAAATTAAGAGAATCCAGTTTTCTGCAGAAATGCAAGTCCGCTCTGAACCCATACAAACCGTACTAAACAGCTGCTAATTTCCCGCTGGTTTCCTTTTAAATTTCCTGAACAGAACGGGTACAATTCATTTTTTCAACATGTTTGATCAGGCAAAAATACTTTTAAATCTAGTTAAGATACCTTTCGTTGTTTTAAACGTTCTTGTTCTTTAAAATACCTTATTTTTTTGACACTGTGCGGTTGGGTAGCACCAGACGACTTCAACCCCGTTGTATTCTATTATAATTTCAAAGAATTTGCAATGTGTTTTTTTTCGAGATACATTATTAACGAATTTTAAGAACCAAACCAAAGGTTTGGTCTGAACCGGTCAACCGAATCAGTTCTTATTAAAGAGTGGTTTACATCCCAGTTTTCCGGCATATTTACATGTGTATATGTGTTCCAAGTCTTTTACTTGTGCCAATTAGTAGTGGCATCTTTTCACACTTTCCCTGCCGCATTACTAAACCTTGACTTCCGAAATGAAGTTTGCAAACATGGAAGAAAAGCTGTCTCGCCTCTATCCCACCCTCCCCCCTTCTGTGTTGTTCGCTTCACTTAATTAAGCTGGGCCATTTGGTTTCTCTCTCACTCTCTCTGTAAATCGCGTGAAATTTACAACGTTATACAATTATTTAAATACAATTTGTTATTGTTGTTGCATGACAGAACAACACGATAAAGGTAATGATGACATAACCTTACTCACAAATGCACTACAAGTATTGTATATATATATACATATGTATGTATATAAGGGCTTAGCTCTCAAGCCTGATAAAAAAAATGTATTTACGATGTTGAGCAAAAAATATGTTAAATATTTTTTTTGTTTTTTTTTTTCCTTTTGTGTAACTGAATGATTGCTGTTGCCACATTTCCGGCCAAATTGCTTTGATGGCGGCACTTGTCTTGCACTTGTTCCACAGTTCTTCCCCAGTTCCGAAACGAACAAGAACCACAAAATGTTTTGTCAATTCATTAGGTTGTTGTTTTTGGTTTCTAGTTTCGAGTTATGAGTTTCTCACCTTATCGCAAACAGAGAACCTGAAACAGAAACGTCAAGTTTACTCGCATCTGCATAGAAGGGGGTGAAAAACATGTGTAGTTTCAGTAATGGCCTTGATTTTTGATCTGCAAAGAGAAGTATTATACACAGTTCTTGGTATAACTTGTTTCCATGGTTATTTTCTTTCTCAAGTCTTAAATTTAGTTGCAATTTGAGCTTAATTGCCTTTTCACCTTTACCCCCACAAAATTCATATTTAAATTTCCCGTAAATGCAAGTAGCACGTAAATTATAGAGTGCAGTCTAATGGGCATGCGACAGAATATTTTCTGAAAATACTAGCAAAAATGAAACTTTATTCCAGACAATATTAATAATTTTGTATAGTCAGCGAGACAATGATTTGCTTATTAAAAGCAAACTCATCCGTGAGCTCCTTAAGAAGAAGAAGCTTAAGTAATGAATGCAGTTCCCCACAACTCATCTTGCTAAGGCGATCGATATTTTGACTGGCCCTGCAGCGACTTGGCATCGTTGTCAGCGGCGCACAGTGGGTCGTTGTCTTAAAACTGGAAAGAAAATTGCTTTAAAGCTAAGTTTAGCAGTTTGGAGATATGCATCATACTTGCAATCGCTAAAAATTGGAGATTTTAAGTAAGGATAATAACTAATTCCAAGTAACTATTGGCCAACCCGACTTAGGAATAGGGACCTGTTGCGACGAGCTAGAATGTTAGGATCCTACACGACAATCCGAAGAATGAGCTGCAGTTAGATTAGCCATACTTTGCTGAAAAATTAGAGCTGTTTAGCAAAAAAGGCCATGGAATGGAACTCCATGGATTGTACAAACAGACCTGTCGAGAAAAACTTGTGGTGAACTCCAAGCAACTGCTTACAATAAAGTGTCGCATAAGCCGAAGCCTGTAACGCGCGAATTCCAGGCAAAATAGCCGCCATCGTACGAGGGGCACAATCAACAACATGCGACACGAAAACATTCAAGAGATGCAAAGCAGTTCTGATCCGTGCCGAACCGCAAATTTGTGCTCGTAGACCGAACCTTGAAACAATAAGGTGTTTTTTAGAAAACTATGACTGCAAATGGTAAAAGTTTGGTTCATTTTGACAAAGAGTTTGATGAAATAAAGCGCCTACCGTCCCTCATTAAAAAATTATTCTCTTACTATAAAATTACAATAGTTTTATTTTCCAACTTTTGGTCAACCCCAAATAAGGAGGTCACTAATTAGCGGACCTTTTTTTTTCGTAGTGCTGCCGCATTTATGTAATTAAGGTGACAATACAGAATCCGTAGTAAAAATCCTTTAAAGTTATTTTAAAATTTTCTAAAAATTTAAACTCGAAATTAAATGCGAAAAGTCGAATTTTTGTATCCAAGAAAATTCGTTAACAGATTATTTACTAAGCCTAAACTACTAAACCAGCGCGAAACCATGATTCAGTGAAATTAAAAAACCATTTTATAAACCGAACTGACGATATTTTGTCAAAAAACTGTTTTGTCTGCCAAATTTCACGCCAAACAGTATGCTAAACCTCAAAACTTGGTTGTCAAAGCTGCACATAAAAATCAATTTTATTGTACCTAAGGTGTGATTCATATGTATACGACATGTTTATTATACCCTTGTTGAGTGTATATTAAAATTGTCCAGATGTTTGTAACGCATAGAAGGAAGCATCTCCGACCACATAAAGTATATTTATTCTTGATCAGCATGACGAGCTGAGTTCATATAGCCAAGTCCGTCTGTCCCTTCTGTTTCTATGCGATCTCCTCCGTCAGTTTTAAAGCTATCTTAACCAAATTTTGCACGAAGTCTTTTGGTACAAAGACGCTGCACATTTGTCGGAACCCGCCGGATCGGATAACCAAATCATATAGCTGCCATAGGAACTATCGGTTAAAAAAGTAGTTTTAGTTAGAAAAACTTTTTTGTCTTCCACGGGAACGTCCCCAACCCTCGTATTTATTAGTTTTCTATGCTTTTACATAATTTAACCAAGTTTTATTCAAATCGGACAACTATATAGTATAGCTGCCATACAGAAGATAGTTCTGAAAAAAAGTTTTAGTATTAAAAACATTTTTGTTTTCGATGCTATCACTCCCAAACTTGTTATTGATCAATATTATATGCTATAACATAGTTCAGTCAAGTTTGATCCAAATCGAATGACTATAGCATATAGCTGCCATAGGAACTATCGGTCGAAAAAGTCGTTCTAGTGAGAAAAACTTTTTTGTTTTTAATAGAAGCGTCTTTATACCTTCCAGTTGTAAATATTATCAGTTTCCACACAATTTTGGGTAGTTTGGTCAAAATCGGATGAATATATCATATAGCTGCCATATAACAAACAGGCAAACAAATGCTCAAAATAGTGGCGCCATCAAGCTACAAGGGTATATAAACTTCGGTGGAGTTTATTTTTATTTTTGTGATTTATTAGTTTTAGTAAAAAACTACAATTTACAAGCGTTTTTCCAAATTATACGGCGCTTGAGGTTTTTTCATTTAAATTTGAATTAGGCATATATTTATTCATTGATAGTTCAGAATTATAAATGTTTCTCCATGTGCCTTTTCCAGCTCAAACAATCTTTTTCTCATTTTTCTAAGAATGCTTTTGTTTGTCGACATGTATGAATACGTATGGGTCGCCAGAATTGGATACAGACTTCGTTTCAACACATCCAGAAAGTCGGAACTGATAATTTTTGAGCATACAAAACGCCGTTTTAAAGTGCCACATCTTGCAAATGCTTCGCACACCATTACGGAGCCACCACCAATATTGCTTTTTAAAAATATGTGGGGGTCGTTTCTGAAATTTCTCCAATAACTTCGCATTCCATCTGGATCCTCTAAAATGAATTAATTTTCATCGGAAAAAATAGCCTGAACATATAAAAGCATTGTTAACTCAGTAAGGAAGAAGTGCTCTAAGCTGCTTACCGAGTCCCAAACAGTGTTCAAATTATTCGATGCAAATTGGAAGCACGCTTGTTTGTGGCGGGCTAGGAGGCATGGTAACTTCTTCTTCACACTTCTTCTGGCTATGTGATTAGAGCATTTTAAAGTTCGCCACACTGTCGTTTTGCTCATTGGTGTGCTACTTAGGGCCGTTTTCTCATGTTGCTGTTTTTGCAAATCTAGGTGGATTTGCTGCATATGCTTAGCTCATGTTCAAGGCTAACCATCTAGGTGTTTTTGTAGCAATGTAGTTCATCCTCATTGCTTTGAAAACAATGTACATGTCAAACCATATTAAGTATTTTTGTGTATGCGCGCATATGGTCACACTGAAAAATATTTGAAAATAAAAAACAACTGATGCTGAAAACAGTAAAGTCTGAATTGTTAGTAAGTAAACCAAAAATGGAAAATATTGGATGATTAAATATTTTACAGCGTAGAAAACTTGAATTCCATACGCAAATAATTTGATCAAATATGGTCGGAAAGTTCCACAATTTGGCCTATATAGCCAAATTTTCATGAAAATTAGTACAAATTATTTGCCTGTGTAAACTTAGATTTTGACCTATTGCTTAATCTCCCAACATAGTAACAAGTCGTTCCAAAAGAAAAACCTTCTCCTTCTCTGTTAAATTCTTGCTTTAATTTTTAAAATTGGGGCGTAATAAACAAAACAATACTCAGCCGAGTGCAGAGGTGCTGTCAACCTACTTTTATACCTTTCAGCCCTCCCGGTGCGCAAATGCCAAAATTTATGATCAACCTACAGGAGACAACCAATTGCACAAAAAACACCTAGTTGCAAAATCTAGGTGGATTTCGAGTTGAGCAAAAACAGGAACATGAGAAAACGGCCCTGAGAGTAGCAAGTTGGGTGGAACACTCTGATGAATTGCTCGCTTTCTGTAAAATTCGACGCTTATCTCGATCATTATTCCATAATTTGAAGGATTCTTTAAGAAATTGGTGATCCTCCCCTTGTCCAACCAATTAATTTTAATACTTTTTTAACACTATGGTCAGTCTATTGGTATGCATCATAATCATGCCCTTTTCCTCATTCGTTAAACGTTTGATTTTACCCAAAATTGAAATTACCTTGATGAAGTTCGATGCATGGTTTGAGTCGATTTTGCCTTGTTAGCTGGAAGGGTCCACGGTTTGTTCGCAAATTATGTCGTGTTGAGAGGCTTCACAACCTTTTCCAAAACGTCGGATTGATACACTTTTGCCGAAGTTTTGACTCCTTTTTAACAAAAATGGAGCTTGGTGACCCCATCAAAGGCGACTCCCCACCATCACATAAGGCGAATGGTGACCTCTCTGAACTCTCGAAATGAGTTCGGTCGCTTGTTTTGATGACACAGCATGCACTCTATCCTATCTTTTTGGTAATATCAATTGGAACAAGCTCGAATTTTTGGCAAAGTCTCAGGAAATTCAACTATCGTATGCAAATTGAATACTAGTTTGGGTCGGAAGCGATATGTAGAACACTTGTGAAAATATATTGCCTCTTTTGTTTGCGACTCTTAATCAGGATAAATAATATACGTCAATTACCTTTGTACATTTATTGCAACATTCCACCAACTTATTTGCATAAAGTAAAAAATTTCCCTGTCATAACTATGGCATTTTTGCCATCTGATTTTATGAAAAAAATAAGCTAGCCACTGTGCGTTGTGGTAACAGTAAACAGTTGCTGCTGTAACGCATTTGCGTTTGCTAAATGCGTTGGTGTCTAGTTGTATTTTCTTTCATTCTGCTTTTGTTTTATAATAATAAGCGGGGGGAGTTCGCACGTGTCCCATCTCAGCCACCCGCAACCCGTCGCCCACACATGCACAATCCTCAGATAATCACAACGCTCAAGTTGATAATACTTTTGACATTGAATGAGTTTGAACCTGGACAACCTATGAGAATCTCAACTAGCTTGCCTGTTGGGTGACTGCTTCCTGCTGCATTTCCTTTTTGATTCTTCCGGCCGCCTGGGCGTGAAATGTAATCAGGTTGACAGAGACCAACCCTCCCCCTTATTGCTTGCTTTCCTGAGTATCTACCAAGCCGCAGGTGTCGGATTGCGTTGCCCATCAAGCAATCAGTTGGCCTCCTCCTGCTGGTGCTGCTCTTAGTCCTCACTTTATTGCCAAGTGTCTGCCTTGTCTCTCTCTCTCTCTCTCTCTGTGTGTGTCTGTGTGTTTGTGTGTGTGCTTTTGCAATTGCCTTTTGTTTGGTCAACCGATAAGCGAAGGCGAATGCTTGTCCCATTTGTTTGCCTTCTGTTTGTAAGTTTATCAACATTCAGGGCCTTCTCTTAGTTCAATTCCAGAGCTTCATTTCACAGTTGTTGCTGCTGTTGTTGTTGTTGTTGTTGTATTTTATCCATTGACCATGACTTTGGATGCTGTTTTATAGTTATGTAATGTTATGTTCGCTTATCCATTTAGAACGTATTAAATGTAGGAATTAATCTTTATGTTGCACCGTGGGCTAAAATACTTGGATTTTGCTTTAGGTTTGAGTTCACTTGGGGGAGAATATTTGTATGTTTTGAATAATCCAAGACATTTTGAATGGGTTCTGTCGAGTTTGGAACTGGACTGGTTTATAAACTTGTTTAAGAGTCAATTGAAATGCAAATGGATTCCTAAGGGGTATCCAAAACGCGATAATTTACTCCAGAGATGCTTACAACCTCCTTACGGTATTGTCAAACAGCCACAACCACATGAAAGATATGAAAATGACTTACAAAAACCATTGTGCTCCTAGCGCATAAACTATGGGCACCTCTGAAACCGAATTTCGGTTTCGGTCAAGGTATTTGTATTTGCTTAGAGCTATTTTTAACTGTATATGAAACAGACAAACTGATACCGAAAATCATTTCGGTTTAAAACCCTGCTTAAAAACCATTAGGTCAAAACTGTAAATATCTTTCTTGATCATATTTCGGGTACATAGTAGTACAGGGTTCACATCTAAACCTGGTTTTTATACCCTTGCAAAGGGTATTGTAATTTTGCCCAGAAGTTTGCAAAGCATAGAAATATTCATTTCCGACCCCATAAACTATATATATATTCTTGATCAGGGCGACGAGCTGAGTCGATTGAGCTTTGTCCGTCCGTCTGTCTGTCCGTCTGTCTGTTTCTACGCAAACTAGTCTTTCAGTTTTAAGGCTATCGAGCTGAAAATTTGCACAGAGTCTTCTTTTTATTGCACGCTGCTAATATATCGGAGCCGACCGTATCGGATGACCATTTCATATAGCTGCCATAGGAACCATCGATCAGAAATTGGGTCTTAGCGAGAAACATTTTTTTGTTTTCAATGTTAGCATCCTTAAACATTTTCATTATAAATATTATATGATTTCAAACAGATTTGCAAATTTTGGTCAAGATCGGATGACTATATCTTATAGCTGTTATAGGACCGATCGGTCGGAAAATGGGTCTTACTTAGAAAAACTTTTTTGTCTTCAATGTTAGCGTTCTTAAACTCGTCCATTATAAATTTTATATGCTTTCAAACAGATTTCCAAACTTTGGTCAAAATCGGATGACTATATCTTATAGCTGCCATAGGACCGATCGTTGGGAAAATGGGTCTTAGTAAAAAAACTTTTTTGTTTTCAAGTAAATCGTTCTTATGGTCGGCGATTCTTAATATTAAGCGCTTTCAAATTAATTTGAAAAAGTTGATCGACATCGGGTGACTATATCTTATGGTTGCCATAGAACCAATCGGCCGAAAATGGTTCTTAAAAGGAATTTTTTGTTTGTTTTTTAATGTAAGCGTCCTTAAACTCACTGATTACTAATTCTATATGCTTTTAAATACATTCGCAAAATTTGGTCGAAACCGGATGACTATATCTTAAGGCTGCCATAGGACCGATCGTTCGGAAAATGAGTTTTAGTGAGAAAAACTTTTTTGGTTTTATATTTTAATCTTTCTTAAACTCGGCGATTGTTAATTTGATATGTTTTCAAAACGATTCGCGAAATTTGGTCGAAATCAGATGTTTATCTGTCGGAAAATGGGTTTTAGTTACAAAAATTTTATATTTTTATGTAAGCGTTCCTAAACTCGTTCATTTCAAAAACAGCATTTGCAAGGGTATAAAAACTTTGGCACTGACGAAGTTAGCTTGGCCTTTTCGTTTAGTCCTACATTACCCGATCCGCAAGCCTGAAACCCCAAAATTTTGAACACCGGAGTGAACATCTCTCTATCTCTTTTTTTTTCAGACTTGTTCTTAATGTGACACATTAATCGAAAGTAAAAAGTGAAACCAATCTTGTAAAGTGATTTGTATAAGCGATGCATTAATTGTGCATCATTCAAGCTCTAAAATAAACTTTCGCTTTATCTCTAAGAGAACTATGTGAGGGATGTGAAACGCATGCATCCGCATCCGCATCCTCTCATGAATTCTATAGCTGGTGGCCCAGGTACAGGAAATTACTATAAACAAATCAATAGATAAAAGCTTTGGCAATTGCATTCGCATCTACAAACAAAATTAAAGAAGAAACATAGCAAGTCTCTTGACTTGAGTCTCGGTTCTTGGGGGAGAGATGAGTGAAATCGACTTGAGTTTGAGTCGCATCCAGTAGGTTTGTTTCCCTGACTTGGCGCTTTATGTGCGCAATTTCCGTTTGCCTGAAAATGTAACGACTTCTGCGGAGGATGCGAGACAACAGTGGTCTGGCCAGAGTCAAGGAGTTTTGCTGCTGCAGTTTCTTCTTCTATATGAAATATGCATTGTGTGCGTGTGTGTGTGAGTGTTGTGCATGCGCCTGCGTCCTCTGTGTGCACTGCCGATGCTGCTGCTGCTGCTGCTGTGTTAGAGAAGCCGGAGCCGGTTTGCGGCCTGTTTTGTGGCCTGGTCCTTGAACTGTCTTCTCCCCTCTTGTGCAATAAAGCCAGGGCTCTTGGTGCAATGACAGTAAACACTCTTGCTTAACTGACATTAACTGAAACTAATTAGCAAATTTGTTTTAATTTGTCAAAGTGTTGAAGGTTGTGTGTAATTTGAACTTAGCTTGATGGTTAAATCTTTTTCGTTAACTGAACTTTGTGTACTTTGGGACTATTAACCAATTTCGTCCCGTCCCAATTCTGATCTTAAAATTTTACCATCGATCCTGCTCTGCGCAATCATGCACTTTTGTTCGGGTCCCAAGAGACCCCACTTTGACTTTCTCTATTCAAAAAACCTTCACTTAAATCCAGGGCTGAAAAATCGAAATAACCATTAAAATTGTTTGCATAATTGTTAATTTAATTACCATGAAAAATTGCATCAAAAATTACTTCAATTTCTTTTGAATACAAACATTAAAATGTTGAGTTACAATTATTGAAATAATTGTAATTTTCAATTACCAAATAATTGTAATTGTAATCGTAATTAAATTTGTAATTATCCTAAAAATTATAATGGTTACTGTAATGCCAATTTAGTTTAAAAGCCCTGCTTAAAACAAGACAGAAAGTCGTTCAAGCCGGACTGTAATCCAGTTTCATTTTCATATTAGTGCAAGAGCGTCATATCTCAGTTGTCCTGCAGACAATATTGTGCGAAGATCGTTCGGTCTTCTGTTAAATCATCATATTATCGAATTTCATTAATTAGCATTTTAAATATTAAATTATTAACTGGATGTTTTCGCATTGAGAACTTTGAACTCTTTTTTTTCCACCAAATCAACTATTTTGAAACAACGAAATATAATTTATAGGGTCGAAGTTGCTTCCTTCTGACTGCTACATACATTTGCACAAACCCAATATACTTTTGTCTACCTTTGGTACAGATCTTAGAACTAAACCTTCATGTTTTTGCTGGCTCGAGGTCACGTTATGCATGCACTTAACTTTAAAACAGGCACACACCACAAAGGAGAACAGCTGTTTTAGGGCATCTCTGCCCAATCATCAGCGGCCTTGACTGATCTACTGCCAGCCAGCATATGCTTTGCCATAATCGCTTGGGAATTCCAATGCGACTTAACAGCGAAATACCGGCACAACGAGACCATGCTACGCTGCCTTTAGCCTTTGTATGTGTGTATGTCCCCAAAAAGCCTTACAATGTTAGTGAGAGCTATTTCCTCCCCACTGCTAACCCAGTGTCCAATAAGTCTGAGTTATGTGCAAGTATAACGTGACCTCAAGCCAGCAAAAAATTGAAGGTTTGATTATTATAAAGGTCGTAAAAACATACACAATCTTAAAAATATATTCGAAAATTTATTGGAAAGCTAAGAAAAAATTTTCAAAATGCTCAAAATTGTTTTTTATTTAGTTCCAATTAGAGACTGTCTGGATTGAGCATTTTAAAATTAAACTCAGATTTAGCACACTAAAACCATCTAGAATCACCGCCACTCCTTCTAATAACTGGAATATCTCAGCCTATTGATTTAAATTTTGTATGCTTCCTTATAGCCTTTTCACGCTGGACAGCAGCGTTCACGCAGCATTCGTTCACACCAAACCAGCAGCTTCAAAAACAGATGTCAGCTACTACTCCTACTTAGTATGGTTCCAAAGTGTCGCCAAAAGCACTTAGACACGATAACCATCTACGATTGGTTGGTTAAACCAATGAAAGCTGTGCTGGATCTTGAATGGTGCGACTTTTGAGTGACCACCCAGCCTACGTTACTATAAAAAAATCTCGCAGTTGCGACTTTGACGCTTTTTTCGATGCTGCGGCCAGTGTGAATTGACTATAAAAATACTTGCCAAGTATGCTTGGAATATAGTCAGAAAAACTGATTTTTGATTTAAGAGTAGCATCCTTAAACTTGGCAGTTTCTAATTGTTGTATGCCAGCGATGGGCTCGTAGTGGCTCTTTATGCTTTCGCTGCCCGGCCCTTTATATAGCTGAAAACGAAATTATCGGGCTTGTTTCCATTTTAACTTTTGCAAAAATGTTGCTTTTTAATACCCGGTTTCGGAACAAATTGGGTCTAAAAATCGCTAAAACTTTTGCGAAAGTGAAAATGGAATCTCGGCTGTATATGTCCATTTCCACGTAATTATCAACCGAGACCAAAAACATTGATAATCAACCAATGATTTTTTAACAAATTTTAAAAACAAGTAAGAAAGTCGGTCAAGCCCGACTGTAATATACTCTGTACCTGCAGTAGCAATACTGCTGCTGCACTGCGGCAGCGAACTTTCTTTTGGTCATAACTTAACTAAATGCTGCCCATCGCCGTTGCGGCCGGTGTTACCCATCATAATTGCTTGTTAAGTTTAGTATTCTAGTAGATATGTTTTTTGAACATTGAACAATAGTAGCTTCCTCAATAAATGCTGCGAATGAATCCCAGCTCTCTCCATTTAAGATTCTTTTAGTCTCCTCTGCTGATAGTATGCTTCGATTGAAGTGTAGCATTCGAATCTCGGCTAATATAGGGCAAATTGACAAAAAGTGTTGGATGTGCTCTCGTTCTCTCAGATTACAAAGACTACATTCCTGTATGGAGTTGCATTGAGGCTAAGCTTTTCGCACCTGGCTCCAAAAATCGCACTAATTCGGGAGATGCCCAATTCATCGTTGAAGTAATTCAGATTACCCAGATTATGCAAAAGTGATTTGTACATTAACCGCTCGTTGCTGGCTCTGGCCTGGTCTATAAACATTCCCCTTTGCTGCCAATGCAAGGGGTTCTCCAGTTGTATGACGCAGTTGCAGTCATTTGCCAGTTCCTTCCAGGAAGAGAAGAAACCCGCCTCTCCTATAAGCATCTGTTTCGCTATGAGCTTTGGGATCCTTGTATCAGGCATATTCATAACCTTTGGACATTTAGTCTATATGTCTTTGCAGCGTATAAGGATAAAGCGAGGACAGTCCCGTATCTATGTAAATAACATAATTGGGTGTGTTGAGGGGAAGTTTGAAGACTTTCTTGTTTTCTTTATAACTAGTGTTGCCAATGAAGCTTTTTTCCCACCAGATCTAGCTATTTTGTAACGTCGAAAGCCGGAAACTATTCAATTTTGCGGGAACCTGCAATTCTAACTATTTTGAAAAAAGTATTTGCCATTTTCTAGCTTTTTCTGTAATTCTAAAAAAAAATTCTCACGGATTTTATAATGAATCTGAAAGATTTTCTTCTATTGATACGTATAAAAATTCCCATTGAAAACTATAAAGCTTGAAATCTTGTTTCAAAATCATCACTTTCTTGGTTAAGTTTAAATTATTCAGAATTGTTTCGTTTCAATATTCTGCTGATCGCAATTGTTAAAAGCTCTGAATTCCAAGAAACGGTTACAAAATTTGGTTGAAACATTACACCAACTAGAAAGTTAATTAAGATGAATGGAAATTCAAAGTTAGAAGCTGAATATCACAATTATTTTTTGGAACCGGGCATCAACAATGAAAGCAACATTTTAAAGGGAAAATCTCTAAAGAATTTGGATCATACAGAACTTTGAGAGATTTCAGTTTCTTATTTGAAAATCTAAAAAGATGGTTTGCGTCTAATATAATGTTCCATTTTATCAAACAGCGTGGCATCCCTCGCAGTGAAATTTGGCATTTTTTAAGGTTAAGAGTTAATTAAATGATTAATTGAAGTTTTTTCAATGATTTTAATGGTTTATGATGCAAATTGATATATTCAGGCCTGTTCCCGTTGTTGATTTTTCAAATCACAGATATTGCCAATTGCGATCAATCTAATTCGACATCGAGAACAGGACTGATTAATTTAAATTCAAGTCATTCTCATTTCGAATTTGATGGATCGAATTTGGAAAGAGTTTTGAGTTGCACGAAACGATGAAAGAATTTGGTTCAAACATTTTGCCATTAAAACAGTCGAATAAATATAAATCGGAATCTCAAGCTAACATCCGAATATTAAAATTGGTTTTTGGGACCCTTTGGAACCCGATTTAGTATGATTTAATCAAACTCGGCAACGGAAACAGGCCTGGTTTTCAATAAATTTCAAATAAAACCCCCAATTGATTTTGGCTGGAAATATTTATTGAAATGCAAATATAAAATATTTTGTTCCTGTGGGAACCAGCTAAGACCAAAAATATTATATCTAGTGGGTAAAAACTAGAATAAGGCAACAGGATATAACATTTTACCTTTGTAGCAACATATTTATACGTATGTGTCTGTTTGTAGCACAATATTGTCCAATTAGCAATGTAGATTACCAGACCAATCGCTTTCGAACTAACAATAACAACTAACATGCAATACAACCATTAAAAATGGGTAAAAGGGGATCATGAAGTTGTGCAAATGTATGTAACAGCCAGAAGGAAGCATCTCCGACCCTATAAAGCAGTGGTGTCCAAACTCACACAATCAGGCATTGCGCTTGTGTGCCTAGCAGCGAAACATGAAGTAAACATGTTGACATTTCAACATGAGAACAAAAGGTGGTTGACGCGCTTCGTAAGAGAGCAAGCCGACGATCGTGCTATTTAGTTCATATTCTATCCCTCTCTCTCTCTATACATGTGTCCGCTGCGACGCTGGCAGAATTATGAGTTCCTATCTCATGGGATAGGCTTTTGGCATTTTGAATACCACTGCTATAAGGTATATATATTCTTGATCAGCATCAACAGCCGAGTTGATTTAACCATGTCAGTTTGTCCGTTCCTCCGTCTGTATGAACGCGTCGATCTCAGAGACTAAGTGGAGTACTATTTATATTTCTGGAACTGGTCACACTAATGTCAACCGCTAAAATCTGGTAATACAAAAAAAATATGTCAAATTATGCGGAATCCAACGCGAACAAACCTTTTGTGAGCGAGTCAGAGTATCCTTGATCTTTTTAAACTGAATGTAAGCCGAAGTAAGCTTCTTTTACAGACATTTTAGACCAGTCTTTACTGTACTTTATGTTACTCAGCTTGATTGGGTGACGTTTTGTAAGCTTTTGCCCAGCCCTGGTGCCTTAACAGAGCAAAAAACAAAAAAAAAATAAGAAAAAAACTAAAAAAAGTTGCTGAAACAGCAGCTTCATCTTCATGTCACCTCCTCTCTTCTGCGTCTCTCCGTCTTCTGACTCAGGCAATTGCAAATTGCATTGAACTGAACTCAATGTGGCCTCGAGAGAGCCAGAGCCATAGCGTGAGAGTGGGAGAGCCAGCTTTGCGAATGACTGTACCCTAAAAACCAGACAGACAGACATAAGGAGACCCAGTGTCCACGCTTGTCTAGTCTCATCACCAAGCACTTCATTATGCATATGCACCACCCACCACCCCCCAAAACATCAATGCATTTTAACACTCAATTTTATGCGCCACATGACTGGGATTTAGGCTTACCACTCCCTTCTCTCCTCCCCCACCGGACTACCGAAAATGAGGCAAGAAATGAGCAGAAAGCCGGGGGCACCCCACCATGTCTAGCCACCCCTTAAAACAAAACAAAAAGGGCCACCCTCTCCACCCAACCACCCTTTCTGGTTGTGTTCATTCATAAATGGATTTTAAAGTGGATGCAATCCGTACCCCCCTGAGGGCGAAGGAGTGAGTTGGAGTTTGGTTCAGAGGGGGGTTACGGTGGTTGCTATTATGGGCCTTCATTATGAAATTAAATATACATACACACACACACACATACACAGAGAATGCATATACCAACAACAGATTTATATGGTTAAAAAAGTACAGTAAAACACTTGAGACAATCTTGACTAAAACAAAAGAGAAGGGTAACATTTTTGGTTTTTTTTTTTTTGCAACTAACCCAATCCAATTCAATTGGCCTCTCACTCCTCCCAAACGCATCCCTTAAATCTCTAGAGTATTCATACACACTCGTCTAATCCTGGTCGATTCATCATCCATCATTTTATCAATTTTCCTAATTTAATCCAATGAGTTGGCCAAATGTATGAGGGTATTAAATTGATATCCTCTTAATCCTGACTTTAGTAATGGATTTTTCTGGGATTGGAGGGTAGATGGTAAATACTCTGAGAATTTGTATTAAAGGTAACACTAGGTATCAAGGTTCAGTATATTGAACTGTTGGTGATGAAACTAGATGATTTTCGTGCGCTGAACAAGAATCTGTTTTCAGAATCTGTTTAGTAATTTGAGCTTAAAGTAGCAAAAAATTCCTATTTTGACCCTTTTTAGACGTTTTTTGTGAGGAATCTATACCATTGTTTTGATTCCATTTGATATTATCGGAAAGTACGGAAACCATCCCAAAGAATTGTACGATTATTTCTTAGCGAAGATCTATTATATCTTCCACATATATATATTAAATATATTCCAAATTGCGGGGGCGAGAAGGGGCGTTGCCAAAATTTAAAATAAACTTAATTTGGCTGCAAGTATAAGAAGTACATATCCCATACATGTCAAACCTCTATCTATTACCATCTCTGAGATCTGTGCGTTCTTACAGACGGACAGACAGAGGGACATGGCTATATCGACTTGGCTGTTGATGCTGATCAAGAATATATATACTTAAGAGGGTCGGAAATGATTCCTTCTCCCTGTTACATACTTTTGCACAAATTGAAAATATATATATATATATATATTTAGAAAATCAAACCCTTTTCTTTATTAAGGTTGCAATCCGATTCAGAACCGAACCCCTTAATACCGTGGTTGCTCCCAATCTTAACCAAATCTTATAAATAAATGACCTTTCTTACCCGAACAGGAAAAAGATTCGTTTCAAAAAATTAACTAATATTCAGGACTGTTCCCATTTCCGAGTGGATTTAAAAAGTAAAACGATTGGATTTCCGAATCGTTTTCATACGATGTTCCCGTTTCCGAGTGAAGTAGAAATCGAATTGTTTTCGAATCATAGTTCAGCTGAATGGCAACCGTAACAATTTCGATTCACGCGGAATTGCGAACGGCTCGGTTTCATTTGGATCGTTTTTGCTTTCGTCTACATGCAATTTCTGAGGTAAAACTTTGAAAAAATTAATTTAAATCAAGTTGTATGCTCAATATATCTATGGATACTTTAAAAACTTCACAATATTTGACTTATAAAAATAAAAATATTTGATAGACGAAATGTATAACATTCGACTCGAAAATTGTCAATTACTTTTCATTCCACTGACTCAAAGGCAAAACTTTTGAAACCGAATAACTTGATAATTTTTCGGAAACGGGAACAGCTACCAATTCCGATTCCGCATGATCTGATCGAAATCGAAAACGGGAACAGACCTAATTATCTAAAGAATATAAATATTTTTTTCAACAATTTTATTGTCAAAATAATTTGATTGATTAAATATTTTTCTTTATCTTCCACTTGACATTACGACCGCTCTCCAAAAATATCTATAACATTTTGTTAACTCTCCAATAAGTTATGAACCAAGACTCGAACCGAAATTAAATCCCTAGATTGAACCTTTTTCAGAATATTTCTTATTGATTGATATTTTTACAAATAGTTGATTTCAATTTCGATATAAAAACTGTCACGGAAATCTGTTTCAAGCAAATTCCATTTCTAAACTCTAGTGTTTAGCTAAATTAAAAAAATTAAGTTGAATCTTAATCAATATTAAAATATCATTCATAAATTATATAAGGGTGCGTTCACACACACACTGGCAGGTTGTCAGTTTTTTTTATTGTTTTTTTTTTATTATTGTGTCAGTCATCTGGCAGTCTGTTGAGATTGAGAATTATAACAGAATTCTCTGAACATACTATATATGGCAACAATCAACTGGCACTTCCTTTTGGCAGGTGTTCACATGTGTGTGGAAGCAACTGGCACCCAAAACTGGCACCCAAATGGCAACAATCAACTGGCACTTTCTATTGTCAGGTGTTCACATGTGTGTGGAAGCAACTGGCACCCAAAAGTATGACATGTGTGTGAACGCACCTTAACACATTTAATTCACATTTAAATTGAAAATTATCGAAGAGTCGCAAATCAATCTGATATCGCAATTTTTGTATACAAATAAAATGCTTTAAAAATTTTTGCGGGATTTTAAATAAATATTTTAATTTGTTTTCTTCTTTTCTTACAGGTAAGCCTTCCCCCATCTGAAATTCAACGACTCGTAGACGAGAAATCGTTTAAATTGAGTGAGTTTTTAGAGCAGCGATGTCCAAAATTTTAAAAATGTGCAGCCACGCGTGGTTGGCAAGCCAAATTCTGCCGGCGTCGCAGCCGATACATGTATAGAGAGAGAGAATATGTGTATTCTATAAATAGAACGCTCCGCAGCTTTTTCTCGTACGATGCGCGTGTTCGGCTTTTGCTTCTATCGCGAGACATTTGTTAGTTTGTTTGTTGCTCATGTTGAAGTGCCAACATGTTTACTTCGTAGTTTCGCTGCTACGCACACAAGCGTCAATGCTTGATTGTGTGAGTTCTGGACACCACTGTATTTAGAAGTAAAGAGTTTGTGGAAATGTGTGCAGCATCAGAAAACTAAATCTAGGAGACTTTAAGAGCTGCCAATTTATCCAAAAGTATCTTAAATTTGAATCCGTATAATAGTGTCACTAAGCAAATAATACATAGAGCCGTCAAATGCATAAAAAATGATTTTACTGCTTATGTCGAGCATAGAACCCCTCAGGGCAAGCGCCAGTCTGGGATCGACACCAGAACGCAAAACACGTCCTGTTTCTTGCACGCTGCCATTTCGTTTGCCGTTGTCAAAATGGGCAGTGTTGCCAAGCTTCACAGAGCAAAGTTACTATCACTATTATGCTGGCTGTGACAATTCGTGAAACATTGCAAAATTGTTCACATTACAGTATGAGACACCAAGTGATTTCTGTGACAAGGCATTTTCAGTTCACATTGCGCTGGGACACTGAAATGTGACTCTCTGTGACGCAATGTAAACCCAGCATAACTACTATGGCTGAGCGACAGACTTAAATGGCAATGCAACAGCATAAGGCCAGGGTAGATGAATGAATGCACTTGCTTTCAATGCAGTATTGTGCACTTGTGCTGTGAGATTATCCCAGTTGAACCCTTTTTTACATATCGGGTAGATTCGACGCAACAGTTCACGGCAGCAAGGCTTACTTAATTTTGCCGTCGTATCGCTTCCCTTCGGTGCTGAAGTTGCTTTAAAATCTCAAAGTCAGCTAAAAACATTCTTTACAGTTACATTGTAACTTCTTTTCATAATTTTTGAGTATTTTGAGTTTTTTACTTTGTCATAAAAAAGTAAGACTGGGCAAATATCGATATGTAAGTGAAATTTAAATGTGATGTGGACGTCAAAACAACGCTCTCTCAATCTCTAATCCTCTCGCGCCCACCAGATACTATTTCCACTCGGTCTTGCTTCTCGTTCGTTAGGCTGAATGCATTTGGCCCAGAGCTGCAGGGTTCTATTCTCCACGGAAGAAGTGAAACCAAAAAATACACAAGAATGACGTTTCCTTGTTTGATTGCTTAGTGATAGTAGTGTAAACTAGAGATACACCCTTGACGTGAATTTAAACGTGTCACAGTGTGTTCCGACGTGCTTGAGCATCCGTATTAAACATAAGGTACAACCTGCCCTTAAGCATTGGCTAAGTTATGTCTAAGGCACTGCCCCTAAATTAGCTAAAATTTTTTATTAATTGCTCAAAACAGGTTTATTACCTAAGCAGACACCTTTAAACAATTACCTGTTCTGACTCAGGTGCTGCTAACTTGGTTTAAAAGTATTTGATGTCCTGTTAAACTACTCTAAAGCGACTTTAAGTCAGCTTAAGCCCATCCAAAATTTGTTTAAATTTGCGCAGATGCTGTCAAAAATGTTAACAAAAACAGCAAAGTTGCTTTAAAATGAGCTTAAGCCTCTGCAAAAATGCCTTGATCTAGCATAGATGCTGCCAACTTGTTTAAAACTAGCTTTAACATAGGCTAATTTATATAAAGCTACCTAAGGTGCAACCCATTGACTTAAAGTTTCATGAAATTAACATAAATGGAAGTTTGGTTATGCCAACTTGCTAGAAATCAGATTAAAAAGTTGCTTATTAGTTGGAAACATTCTAAGAATATAGGAAATTTTGTTTTAAAAAGGCTTAACCTCTGAAAACTTTATGTAAACAGGTTCAGGTGCTGCCAACTTGTTTTAAAAGGCCTTGACTTTAAGTCGCCTTGAGCTTAAGCACTACCACCACCTTTGAAATTAGCTTAAGCCTTTGCTAAATTGGCTTTAACCGAACGAGATGTTGCCAACTTGTTTTAAAATAAGCTTTAAGTACATATTCTCTAACTTTGTGAACCTTGTTTAAATTGTTTTAGACTTGCATAGGTGCTGCCAACTTAATTCAAACACTGCCACTTTTCTTAAAATCAGCTTAAGCCTGTTAATAAATTATATTAAACTGGCACACAGCGAAAACAAATATGCAAAATCTACCTAAATATTTAGAATTTCAACCCATAACTTTTGTGCAGCTTTTCTATATGCCGCATCTAGATTTCTCATTTCAACACGTGGCATGTAGCTTTTCTGCATGCCGCGCTTAGTTTTCTCATTTCTACAAGCAGTTTTCTAAACGAAAAATGTGAAAATGTTAACGAATTTAGTACTGATTTTGAGCTACATTTTTCGTTTCTAATTTCCACACGCGCATGTAGGATTTCAATAGTTAAAGTTGCTACATGAAAAATTTAAAAGTTAATTAAAATTAAGCTGATTTTCTAATGTTGTGTAGACACTTTGCCTTTGCCCACGCAGCGTTTAACTTTCCTACATGTGGCGTTTACTTGTTTCATTTCTACATGTTGCATGCAGTTTTTCTGCACGCCACGTGTAGCTTCCTGCATTCTACATTTAGCATGTGCAATTTAGCAGGGCGAAATAATTTCTCTGTGTAGTTCTAAAATCCGTTGCTATATATGACATAAAACTTACTAAGGGGCTGCCAACTTAATGACTGTTTTATCTTCAAACTGCATCTTAGCTGACCAGATTTGATTTCATCTAAACGTCTGAATGCAATTACCAAATAGAAGTCAAGTTGAGTTGGGTTTCAGGGCCCCAAAACACAAAACAAACAAACAATATAATCACCTCCCCAAGTGCATGGCCTTTAATTGAGTTTTGTGCCCCAAAATATACACAGAAAATGACTCTGCAATTTGCATTCTCAAAATTCATTATTAAATACGAAATTCAAATTGAAAACTTAGTGTGCCAGAGGAACCACAATGCACATGCAAATGTCGTAGTGCCACGTAACAAGAAACAATAATAATTGCTATAATCATAAGTTTTCTCAATCGATCGAAGTTCTGTCTGAATAATTAATAATGCGTTAGTGTTGTTTGGTCACCTAATTGCTTTGAACTTTTCAATTGGGTTTTCCCCATGCACTTAAAATAAATAAAGTTCACTTTGTGTAGTTTAATAAAAATGGGTCAAAGGGCTCAACAATTGCAAAAGGAGAAGAGATCCATAATGAAGTTGCTGCCGAGGGTCGAGACAACATGGCAGGGGCCTTGGCTCTGGTTTTTATTCCAAAACTCACGTTGTACCTCCCGCTCTCTCACCACTCTTTACCCTCATTTTTGTTTTCTTCTTCTGTTTTGCCTTTAATTTTTATATTAGCTACGCGCGCGTACAATATCATTTTTTGTTTACTTATAAAATTCATTGTTTATTCTGTTGGTTGTCGTGCGTTTTTATTTTCCAGTTGTTTTGTTTTTCGTTTGTTTTTGCTTGCCTGTCTTTTTATTTCTGGTTCTGGTTTTTATCAGGTTCATGATACCCTGGAAACAAAAACTTTAAATTGAACCTAGCTAGCCCAATGGGGACCGGCAATGTACTCACAATTATACAAATTCAAAAAAGAAAAGTTTCACAGCATTTTAATGGATATATGAATGCATGAATGATTCGTCGTTTGTTCTTGATAGATAGTAAAGAGTAGGGTAAATGTGGCCTTTTTGGCCTTTTATAGATTTTGTGGTTAAGAGTTTAAATCAAGAATGCAAACAGGTTCGAAACTGAACTCTTTAAAATGGATTTGGGTTCAGGTTCTTGTAATACCCGAAGAGAAACGGCAACCGAACCCCGCTAAAAATTCAAACTAAAACCCCAACCTTATTCGAATCCTCGATTCTTATTAAAAAGGTTGGGTTCCAAATAAATAATTCCAGCACAGAATCTATTTTTACGTTTTAATGTTCAAAAACATTTGCTTATACTCGTATACAAAAACACATTCATACATATGTTAATTTGTGGCCAGAGACGATTTCTCCGGTCTGTTACAAAAGTTGAGAACAAATTACAATTACGCATCTGAAAACGTATTTCTAGGATTTGTTTTCTACTGAAAATGCAGTGGCGAGGTGCAATGAGATAAAAGTTGTAAAGTTGTGTCAAATTTGCGGTGACCTACGAAAACCAATTCTTAGAAAACATTCTTTCAGTCCAGTAGATTCTCAAAAATTGTGTTCGGTGACTGGATCCTTAAATCAGCAATTGGCACGCTTTTGCTCTATTCACACCGACAGAAGGCGAAAGCATGCCGAGGCTTGTGCCAATAGAGCGAACACTCGCTTTTCAGTCGCTGGCCAGCGGTCGACCATGTAGGTCAGAGCTGGTTTGCGTTGCTTTATTTTTGCACACCAATACAACAACACTTTTTGGTTTCCCCCTTTTCTTGACAAATCCTGATTTAACCCTAATGGTGCTGTAATTATTTTTTCCGAATTTCCTTATGAAACTTTCGTGATATACAGATTTTGGGTCGCTGCATCCAAAAATATGATTTTTAACCTTCGTAAAACTCGTGAGCAAATGCGAACGGCGGCATTAACTGCTATAGAGTATATTATAGTTGGGCTTGACCAACTTTCTCACTTGTTTTAGCTGTAAAATAAAAGTGTCTTTGGAAAAAACTAGAAATTAAACACAGTCTTTTTTTACATAAAATGTATTTAAACTTTATTTAGTTGTGTGATATTCAGCAAATCAATTGACACAAAGTCCTACATCGCATTTTACGTAAAATTTTCTGCTAACACTTTTGCATAAGTCACCAGCACAACGTTTCTCTTTTTGAAGGGCCCGCGCACACATTTAGCTAAAAGATAAACCGGAAGCTTTGCTGACAACAGAATTTGATTCAGCACACTTATAATTTCAAAGGTGCGCAAACATGCTGCTGATCTGAGTTTTAGCTCATTCATTTTATTCTTGCTAGCAACATGGTGTCGCTTCCAATGTGCAGAGCAGCGTTGGGCACGCCCTTGCTCCCATTGCTCCAAGATTTATAAAGCGCATAAGATATTGCATCGCAATTTCCGAGCTTCGAACTGCTCCCAAGCTCAAACTTCGTGCCCACTGCTGGTGTAGAGTGCAGAGAAAATTTAAGCACAGCAAAGTCCATGACTGCTGTGTAACAGCTGCCGGTACTAAATACATCAGCGAGCTGAAATAAACAAGCATGCTTGTTCATTCGAACAAAGCTGAACTTACGGCTGAATTCAAATGTTCAATTAAGCGCATAGTGTGCGCACTTGCATGCATGTAGTGTGTGTGTGTGTTTGTTTTGTGAAAGCTTAAAGCTCGGCCTAAATTACTGCCGTCAGTTCATCTTTCAGCTGCATGTGTGCGCGGCCCCGCAGGCAGCAATAAAATGGTCTGTTCGAACGTAGCGAATGCTTTTTTCGGCATTTGTCCATAGTGTTTGCAATAGTTGGTTGAGTGCTTTTGGACCTTTTTCGACTGATATCTCAAGTAGTTAGGTAAAAATTGAATTCTACCACTTTTTCCCCACGATATCCAATGCGATGGTTGTTGACATTTTGATCCAGAGGTTCTACGCCGCACATAAACTTGTTATACTCTGTTATGACGCATAGTCGAGTAGCACCGAAAACCCAAAGAAAACACCGGCTCGGGCTTCCCTCAACCGAATGTGTTCTGTTATTGCGCTCACTGTTAAGTGGCTGTGGTTGATCACACAGCACTGATCGGTCTGATAGCAACCGAATAACAGGCCCAACTCAGTCAATTGGTTTTAAATTTCGTGCTTCTCGAAGACCAAACTGTCAAAATGTTATTTCAAATGTTGCTGAGTCAAGACATAAGCAGAGAGAGTCATGGCGAGAGATAACAAGAGAGCGCATATAGTTCGTCGCATACATTCATATCGTTAGCCGAGCCTTACACACGGATGCATACAAGACTTTTGAATGCGGTAATTTTGCCAAACGGGCCCAAAAAGACCGAAGAGGAAAAAAAAAAAAAAAATGTGTTTCTCTCCTCTCACATCCAAATAGAAGAAGTGATCTTAGTTAAAGGTTGTTTCGGTACCTCTTTATACATATATTACATATATAAGTTTAGAAAACTAGCTAAAAATAAAGTAGCTTATTTGTGAGTAGCGAAAAAAGTAAATAATTTTACGAGTATATACTTCCCACGAATTTGTCAAGTCGTATGGTGTTGGAAAGCGAGGAAAAATTATCGCTCAGAAATGAAAGAAATGTCTGTTTTGATTTAATGTGTGATTCACACAAACACTTTTAGTGAAAGTATAATGTCTTTGACCATATGGTCACGCTAGCACAGTTCGGGTTTAAGTAACAGGAACAGATATCTACAATCACATTCCAAATAGCTGTATCACAATTTCTCTACTTCCATATAGCTGCTATGTGTCAGATGAACTTACAATATACTCTGTTATTTGTTAGTTTATGTAACAGTTAGCTTTATATAGAAGATGTGAAATCTGTCCTTACATTCGAAGGCTTTCGAATTTATACTATAAAAGAGTAAGTCGACTCTGGGTTTTTGCGACCTGTCAGCAGACGTTGTTGCTTTTCACACTTCAAGCCCTAGTCAAACTCTCTATTTAAACGGTCATTTGGCCGAATAAAGACTTGAGAATCAAACTTATACAAATTTCAGCCTGAGATTTTCTGTTTATCAAAAGTTCAGCCTGAAATTATGCTTTAGGTTTTTGAGGTATGTTTGAGGTAAGTCGACTTCAAAATAGCAGTTTTGATTCTCTCTACTATGTATACATACAATGTTTGACAGTCAGCACGCTATACCTATATGATAAAGCATATGACTTGTGTGCTTAACTTTGTAAAATCAAAGCAGTCTCGACTTAAAATTCAATCAAATTATGCGGAATCGACATCTGCCATTAATTTAGAGGAACGGAGAGAGTTTAAATGGAAGTTAAAAGCAAGGCTGCAAACCAATCCTGAAGAACCGGTTCGGTTCGAGTTTTAGGGTCCATCGAACGGGACCCAAAACCGAACCCCCTATACTTGCAAAAGGTTCGGTTCAAAGAAAAACTTTAATCAGTTTTTTTTTTTTTTTTTTTTTTTAGAACTTATGTAACTACTTTGTCCTTTGTCCGGGTGTGGTGCAGCGGTAGTCTGAGTGCCTGCTGGTGCGGGAGGTGTGGGCTCTACCCCGCCTCGGAACATCTAATAAAAAGTGGGGTTTTTTCTTTAAACAAAAGCTTTTACACATTTGGTCACCTTCTCCAGCTATTGGCGCCAGCTGTAAAGTAACTAGCCATGAAAAAGCCTCGCAAACTTTGCCGTCAGTCCCTTTCTCTTGTGCGAAAATTTCAAGCACACAATTTAAGAAATTGAGAGAAGCTCGGCTTGGCCCTTTGGGGCTGTCAAGCCAGATATTTATTAATTTATGTAACTACAAACAACGTTGGCAATTTCAACATTTTTCATTGGTAATTTTACCAATTTCCGTCTTTGATTTTCGTCCAAAAGTTTTTCCATTTGAAAACAAAATCTTTGCACTATTGATTTTTGTTTATAAAGAAAAAAAATGCAAAAAATTTTGCACGCTGGAAGCTGCTAGTTGCCTGAACTATTTTGTTATTCCGAAAAACAATGAATTAAAAAAACTCTGCGGGGATTCAAACTCGATTGGATTGACTTCTTAGACGGCTGAGACAAGGCACCTAAGATGTTACTTGTATTGAATCTGCCTCAAAAACATACACCAATAAAAATAATTGCTTGCTTGTAATTCCCAAGTTGGAATTCCATTCTTAGCTAATATAAAAGGTGCAATTAAAATTTGCGAAGCAGAAATGAAAAGTCTTAGCAATTTGAAATCAAAGGGATGCACAGTTGATTTTAAATTACTTTTATCCTAGCTAAATCAACAATTTTAAGCCAAAAAGGGAAAATGTAAGATTTACAATTTTTATACTCTGTACCAAAGGTATATTATTATTTGTGCAAAAGTATGTAACAGGGAGAAGGAATCATTTCCGATCATATAAAGTATATATATTCTTGTTCAGCATCAAAGGCAGAGTCGATATAGCCAAACACAAGGTTTGATGTTTTTAAAAAAATATTCCGCAAACGAACTACGGGTTCGTAGCTGCGAACCGAAACTTCTTTCAGAACTTCAGGTGCTTGCAGTTTTGGTAAAAATCCTAAGGCTTATACACTTGTTTTTCCATCCAGATTAGCCTGAACCCAGGTTCACCAATCTTTCGAATTTAAAGTGTTTTGCCTACGATAAGAAATCAGCCTTTTTTTTTTCAACTTTTTCCAAGGTTGACCTAACCTAACCCATTGCCACCTGATTGCAACTGATTGTGCCGTAGTGTGATGGCGGGTTATCTTAACCCTCCCACCTCCGTCACAAGTGCCGCCGCGTTTGCTTGGCACATCATACAGACGAAGAATACGTAAAAATATTGTGCGCAAACACACATCAAAGAGCAATTTGCCGACCTTATACATCGAGCAGCAAAAGGAGGGAGCAGGAGGTGGTGCAGGTGGAAGTGGAGGAGGCATTTATCGACAACTCAGACAGTTGATCAGTCAATCTTTGTTTTTTTTTTTCTCTTTCTCTCCTGTTTTTTTTTTTTTTTTTTTTGCCCAGGAGCGGGACGGTACTGGGGTGCCATTCAACTTGTTGCCAAGTGTCGTGTGAGATACGCAAAGATAGCCCCAGATACTCGCACTAAAGGCAATGTACTCACACTCGCACACACACAAATTTCAATTTTCTTGTTTTGTTGTTACGTTTATTTTCGAATTGTTTATTTAATGTTCTTTGCCGTTTCGTCTTGCTGCGTCTTGGGCTGCTGGGTGGATGAGGGAAGGTGGGGGGATAAAGATTTGGTCCAGCTGAGCCTTAATAATCTAATTTCTGACAAACTGACGGGAAATCAATAAATGAAGTGGAACAACACATAGGCTATTTGGGCGGCAAAAGCGAAGAAAAAGACGGAGATAGATAGTGTGCCAGAGGCTGGGACTACCTTGACCTCATTCAACGACCTTTTTTTTGTGTGTGCGTGCGTTGCGTGCCTTGCTGCTGGTACGTCTTGTAGTTTTTACTCTTTCTGTCCCGCTCTCTCTATCATTTAAATGCTTTCCTCCTGTGTTCCTGTGTGTGTGTGTGTGTGTACGCCCGTTGTCGATATTTATCAAAACATATTCCATAAGCCACAACAAAACATACACAAATCATCAAGAATATAACACAACAAGTTTCTATTTTGATGACCAACAAAAAAAATAACAATATTTTCGTCTATCAAACCGATATTTATCCTAGCAGTTCACTATCTCAAAACGATTATTAAATTATTACAACTTATCATTTGAATGATAACTTTTTCAATTCGTAAATGGCATAAATTTATGTTTGAAATACTAGTTTTTGATAGAATCTTCTTTTTATTTGGTCACTTAATGGCTACAAATCGTAGAACAACTTATACGATAAGGCCGCCTTCTGCCTTCCAACAACGCCGAAGTCTTTCTGGCCACTCATCGATCGCAGTGCGCACCTCATGCATTGAGAAATTATCCACTGCTCGGCCAAAGGAGAGCTTCAAAGACTCCGTATTTGGGTGTCGAGTAAAGCAAGCCATTACCTCGAGAACGGACCACTGTTTGTAGTCCAATGGATTCAGGTCTGGGGCTAGCAGCAGGGCAATCATCCGTAGAAATTTTAACCATGTTTCAGTTGTTTTTGCCTTGTGAGCTGGAGCGGAGTCTTGTTAAAAGATCCATGGCTTGTTTGCGAAAAATGTCGTGCTGAGAGGCTTCACAACCTTTTCCAAAACGTCAGATTGATACACTTTTTGTCGAAGTTTTGACTCCTATTGCACAAAAATGTAACTTGGTGACCCCCTCATAGGCGACTTCCCACCAAACCATCACATAAGCCGAATGGTGGTGACCTCTCTGAACTCTCGAAATGAGTTCGAACGCTTGTTTGAATGACACAGCATACACTCTATGGTTCTGATTGTTGAACGATTCTTCTATGGTGAAAATTTTCTCGTCAGTTAACAGAATTCGTCTGTGAGCATTGTTCGCGCTCTGGCGACGCAATGCTTTCGATTTTGTCTTGCGTTTTTGTTTCAACGCTGTTGTGTCTCTTGTATGCACTGAGTCCTAAGTCACGTTTTTTGATGCGCGACATGCTGTCCTTGCTGATATTCATCTCATAAGACATGATTTTCTGCTTGCACAGTGAATTTCGACGAATCGATCTTTCACGGTTTCTTTGTTATTCTTTCTCTTTCACGGTGCGGTCTTTTATTCCATCAGAATTCTCAAATAACTTCACGGTACGATACACAAAGTTTTCGGTGATTTCCAGTGGGCGCAACATCCGAAAGATTTCACATTTTTCGTAGCCGCATTTATGCAGGCCAATAACGACAATACAATTTTCGAGCGAGCCCCCTTCCATGATTGCAAACAACTGACTACTAGGTATATTATGGTCCTGCTTGACTTATTTTCTGTCTATTTACGATTTGTTGGTTGAGTTTCATTACGTATTAATTTTACTGTTTTGTCTAGTTAGTGAGAGGTACACATATGTTGTTATAGCCTTAGATTAGGTGTTTTCGAATTAAACTTTTCTTTTCACAAAGGTCCTTTTGGATGGAATCTTGTCAGTCTAGTTTTTTTTTTGCCTTGCTTCCTACATGGCCAGTCAGCAAGTTCTTAACAAGCAGGTACACTTGAAATGAGAGTAGCGATTTTATATTTGCTTGTTCTACATCAAGAAACACAGCAACTGCATACATGAAAAATGTCAAACTCTATAATTTCAACCTACACAACACCTTTGACTTTTTATACCCTTGCAAAGGGTATTATAATTTTGCCCAGAAGTTTGCAACGCATAGAAATATTCATTTCCGACCCCATAAACTATATATAATATATTCTTGATCAGGGCGACGAGCTGAGTCGTTTGAGCTTTGTCCGTCCGTCTGTCTGTTTCTACGCAAACTAGTCTCTCAGTTTTAAAGCTATTGAGCTGTACAGAGTCTTCTTTATACTACACGCTGCTAATATTTCGGAACTAACCGGATCGGATAACTATATCTTATAGCTGCCATAGGAATCATCGGTCAAAAAATGTGTCTTAGGGAGAAAAACTTTTTTGTTTTCAATGTTAGCGTACTTAAACGCAACCATTATCAATATTATATGCTCTCAAACAGATTTGCAAATTTTGGTCAAAATCGGATGACTATATCTTATAGCTGCCATGGGACCGATCGGTCGGAAAAAACGTCTTAGTGGAAAAAACTTTTTTGTTTTCAAGTAAATCGTTCTTTAGATCGGCAATTCTTAATATTAAACGCTTTCAAACTATTTTGAAAAAGTTGATCGACATCGGGTGACTATATCTTATGCTTGCCATAGGACCGATCGGTCGAAAATGGTTCTTAGTAAGAAATTTTTTTTGTTTTTAATGTTAGCGGCCTTAAACTCACTGATTACTAATTCTATATGCTTTCAAATATATTTGCAAAATTTGATCGAAATCGGATGTCCGTATCTTAAGGCTGCCATAGAACCGATCGTTCGGAAAATGAATCTTAGTGAGAAAAACTTTTTTGTTTTTAATTTTATCTTTCTTAAACTCGACGATTGTTAATTTGAAATGTTTTCAAAAAGATTCGCTAAATTTTGGTCGAAATCAGATTTTTATCTGTCGGAAAATGGTTTTAGTTACAAAAATTTGTATTTTTTATGTAAGCGTTCTTAAACTCTGACATTTTAAAAACGGCAAGTTAGCAAGTTAGCTTGGCCTTCTCGTTTCATAATTATTAGTCCCCAGATTTGATGCAAAATCATATTTTGAACGGGCGGATGAAAATTAGTTCTGATTGCACAGAAATTTGATTCATTAAAAATCACTAGATTGTACCTAATTGGTTTTTGCATATTCGACATATTTTGCATATTTAGAATTTAACCACTTTTAGTTATCACGCTGACTTCTAATACTAAGAAAATCCATCGCTCGACTGGTAAATTAGCTGCGCATAATTCCAAGAACAGTTTAGCACAGTTTAAGTGCTCGAGTTCACCCTGATAGCGTTGAAGCTTCAGTTCCCGGAATGGAGCAACAAATGCAACGAAAGCTGGCGCCGAGTCAGAGTTCAGCCGTTACCACTGCCGCTAAGGATTCTAGGATTCTAGTCCCGCATATTAGATGCGGGAGATGCAAGAGCAATTGAAAATGTGCAAGAGATTATTAAAGACAACACACTCCAATCGGATCTGCTTTCCAACAAAAGTTACTTTAAAGCCTCAGAAACTTGAGAACTCATCGAATTCACACACTGTACATGTTCTTCTCCATTTGCCTTAAATATTGCTCATCATTTGACAATTGTCATTTTTCATAGATTAAAGTAAATAATAAAGATTTTGATCTTTCTAAAATGACGTAAACTTATTGTTTCACAATTATAAGCACAGATTCGTCATAATTATAGGTATATTATGTCATGCTGAATAATAATTTGTTTGTAGTCTCAGGTAAGAGACTGCTAGATAAAAACTAAACGAACTCTAAACATTTACACAACAGAAATGAGTTATTTGCGTATTTTGTAAAAATTGGAAATTAGTTGAAAATGAATAACGACTTTACAAAAATCATCTATTAATTATAAGGATGGAACGACTGTTATCGGTTCTGCGGCTCCCCAATGTATCAGCGGTTCAAGCTGACTGTTTAATTTTAGGTGTTACTTCTTGATTGGTTTTCTATGGAGTTTGTCCCAAAGGATAATTAGTGAAGGCCTCACAATATGAACCAGATTTGTAGGATCTATTTAACTTCTAAGTTTAATTGTTTTATTTTATTTTTCATTAGAACTATCCTTTAGCTGATTGCTGCTACAAATTTCAAGCATTTGAGTTGCATTTATCATTTGGACGTGTAGCCGAGTCGTGTAATTTGTCCTGATAATTAGGGTTGAGTGAAAAAAAAACAAAAACTAGGTTAAAGAAATGTCTGCAAATTGACATAGTCGCCAACATTGATCTGCTCTTTATACTCTGTACCGAAGGTACATAGAGTATATTAAGTTTGTGCAAAAGTATGTAACAGGCAGAAGGAATCGTTTCCGACCCTATAAAAAATATATATTCTTGATCAGCATCAACAGCCGAGTCGACATAGCCATGTCCGTCCGTCCGTCTGTCTGTCCGTCTGTATGAATGCACAGATCTCAGAGATGGTAAGAGATAGAGGTTTGACATCTGTGGGACATATATTTCTTATACTTGCAGGCAGATCAAGTTTATTTTCAATTTTTGCTACGCCCCCCTCCGGCCCCCGAAATTTGGAAAAAGCTCCCACAGTTTTGATGATAGATTGTTTGTTCCTTCTGGAGATATCTAGTAATCAACATTTTTTTTATTTGCTGAAGAAATGTTAAAGATCGGATGAGCTTTGCACAAGTTATAAGCAAAAAAAGATATCAGACTTATCCACCTCCACCCACCCAGCCAACCACCACTGTATTCAAACAAACACACTCTTTGGGAGAGAGAGAGAGAGAGAGAACCTTAGATTCAAGCCAATCGGATGAAAAATAGTTTCTTGCAAGCAGAATTTTTCGGGCATTTTCACGCCAGGGGGGGCGGATTTTCCAACATTGGAAAATCTTATTTCAAATTATTTTGTATTCTCTCCTTACAAACCGAGTTTCAAGTCAATCGGATGAAAAATAATTTTTTGCTACAGAATTTTCCGGGAATTTTCACACCCTGTGGGCGGATTTTCCGACATTGGAAAATCACATTTCAAATTATTTCGTATTCTATCCTTACAAACCGAGTTTCAAGTCAATCGGATGAAAAATAATTTTTTGCATGCAAAATTTTCCGGCCATTTTTCTCCTGGGCGGATTTTCCAAAATCGGGAAAACACGTGTCGAACTATTTCGCGTACTACGCTTACAAACCAAATTTCATGTCAATCGGATGAAAAACAAAATTTTTCCCATACAAACTTTTCCGACACTTTTCCGGTTGGAATTTTCCAAAACCCCGTCTTAGTACGCACTTTCACCACTAATGGAAACTCCTGTCCAAATTTCAGCCTTCTATCTCTTACCGTTTGCGCTCTGCGTTGATTGCCAATCAGTGAATCAGTCAGTCAGTCAGTGAATCGGGACAAACTGTTTTAAATGTAGAGTAGAAGTAGATAGTGAAGGAGATAGTTAAGGAAACTGACGTCTCACTTGGATGTAAAAAAAACGAGCAAAATCGAACAGTTCGGTACATTTCAAAATAGCTCGCACTATTTGAGCACTCCCACCTTTCTAACAATTTCTTTCGGTTTAGTTTTGAAGAACTTGTCTTGGTGGAAAGAAACTTAAGTCAATTAACAAGTCATGAGGTCATCTACGAAGCCTTAGCAAATTCTATTTTTCGAAAGGAATTACAAATTTGTAGATATTAACTTAAAAAAAGATGAAAGGAATACTCCATCATCATACCCAAATCAGATGTCACCTAGAACTCTCACAAAAATCCATTTAAGAAGAATTTCTCTTAGATAAGATATCGGATCGTTTCCTGTGATAACATATCTTAAGTGTTTTTGTTTTTTAGTTTAGTTTTTCTAATTTTTGGTTGCGTCGTAGTTTTCCCCTGGAATGTGCAGTTAATGTCTTGCTTAAACTTACATATTTTATTAACAGAAGATTTCATTTGCTATTTTTTTTTTTTTAAATATATATATACTAATTTTTTAATCGACTTTAATTCAAGGAAATTGATAGACAAAAGAATGAGTAAAGTATGATTACACTATATATGTATATTGTACATGCACACATACCTACATGTATACACTACATTTTGTTGATTTTCTGTGAGAATTTTTTTTTATTAAAAATTAAATATGTAATTGCACGTAATTTGGTAGCTCGTGTCGTAGCTGTGTGTTAACTTTATCGATTTCAAATCAAAGCAAAAGCAAAAACTTGTCATGAATTGTGAATGTACAATATATGAAGGTCTTCATAGTGGACTGACGGTCAGAAAAAGAACGCTAGAAGTGTAAAATTTGACTCGTATGAATGTGAGTACAATTATAGTCAATCACTTAGCAGAAGCGAAAAAGCATCATATGAATGTCATAACATTTTGCTTCCATGGAAGTGTTTTCATCAATTGAAAGATCCAATTACTTGTTGAGAATTAAGTTATATGACTATGTCGAATATGATACGAGAGGAAGCCACAATTTCTTAACTCGTTTGTTGTAATGATGCATTTGAGTCGGTTAATTCTGTGGGTGTAAACACAATTAGGTTTGTGGCGCAAAGGACTAAAAATCATTCATCATTCTTGATTATAAGCTTCTTTGAGAAGCTCCGGATCGCGGGTAAGAGTCTAGAAATTAGTTTGATTCGGTTGATGTTGGTTCTAGATACCTCAACGTTACCAACACGCGGATGATATTGCCATCTTTAAATGTGGAATGTTTCCTCAAACGCTGTGTGACCTCATGCAGACTGCACTGTCAACACTTGCTCAGTGGACAACACTGAGTGGATTGGGCGTGAACCCAGCTAAGACGGAATTAGTGCTTGTCCCTCCAAATACTTGGGTGACGTTCTGCTCTTTTCTCTTGTAAAAAGGCCATATTTGACGAGTGATGTGTTGATGTTGTCTTATAAAGTGAAGCCGAAGTGAACAAATTTTTGCGTTCTTTTTTTTCCTTTGGCTTGCCAAAGGTTGTAGACGCGTGTGGGAGAGTCTATCGCTTAAGGGAATATTATATTTATATTGTCTGCAGATGCATTCATGCTAAAGTGGCAGAAATTTGTTTAGTATGCCCAGAAAAGAGTGACGAGACTGCAGAAATCTGATTTTTAAAAAAAAAAATTGAAATTATAATTTTTGGTATATTTAGTTAGTTATTTTATGACTATAGAAGTTACTTATATCTATAATTTTTAAAATGTCAAAGTACTTATAAAAACTGCCAAAGAGCATTAAAATTCAAGTTTTCATATGGGACAATATGGGAATAAGAAAAGTAAAAGTCTCGCAAACGCTATTTCTTGCGAGTCTTTGGCGATATCTTTTGCAATACTTTATTGATATTGCTACGGGTTCAAAACTAATATACTTTTTGAGTATATTTAAAATCAAAAACGTATCTACTTGCTAGAAATATTACAAAAGTATCGCAAAACTCTCGCTCTTTCTTGCGACTATCGTAAACGAACTTTCACTGCCACAAACTGAACGACATATGAATCATATTTCTATCTTTTCCCGATCCGATTGTGAGATTTTTGTCGGGTTAAGTATCACAATTCACTCATTTTTTCGATATCGCTTGTGAGCGTTTGGTCCGCTGGGGTCACTTACCATGACTTTTGCAGAATTTTCGGATGCGAAGAAGAGGAGGAATCGGTACATCACCTTCTTTGCCATTGCCGCACCTTGAGTAGAAAGAGACTCAGGACACTTGATCAACCTCTGCTAATCATCCTCTCGGAGACATCCGGGCACACAATATGTATGTGTACACAATGGTGTGGTCGGGCGTGGCGTACCAGTCGTATGTGTGGCGGCTGGTGCGGGAGGTTGTGGGTTCGATCCCGCCTCGGACCATCTAATAGAAAAAGTTTTTTTCTTTCTTTAGAAAAAAGCTTTTACACACCCGATCACCTTCACCAGCTACTGGCGCCAGCTGTGAAGTAACTAGCCATGAAAAAGCAAAAATTCTGTAACTATTTGCCGTTCGGATTCGGCGTTAAACTGTTGGTCCCTTTCTCTTGTGCGAAAAATTATAAGCACACACTCCAAGAGATTGAGAGAAGCTAGGCCCTGGCCCTCCTGGAGGTGCTGTTTGAGCCAATTTTACTTTTACTTTACACAATGGTTCAGTAACGGAACCCCCCTCAGCATTAAAAAAGGTTTAAAATGGAATAAATCTTGAGTTTAAATGCTTAATAACCGTTTCCTTGTAAAACATTTTTAAATTTTTACATTGTCAAAATATTAAGTGGGTCGGTGTCTAATAGGAAGATGCTTCTAGGATGACAAATTACACCATGGTTAATTTTTATGACTCATGCTGTTGGATGTTAGACGTTAGATATGCTCAGTGTGATTAGCCTATAACCATCACAAAGATGTGCAGAATGCTCTTGTATTGATTAACAATCGTTGTGATTATCTGAATGAAATAATAAAGGAACCTTCTGTTTCTGCACATTTTAATATGACTTAAAACTATTTTCACTCTCTTTACTAAATAGTGTTACCCCATTACTTCGATCCATTTAAGATAACTGTTTTTATTTCCCTTTTTTTTCACTGCCCAATTGTATCTGTGTGTCATGAGCGTGTGTGTCTGTCTGCGTATGTTGTTTTTTAGTGTCTGGTCGCCGCCCCCAACGCTTTGATTGATGTAATACACCCTTCTCCCTCCTACCTTCCCACAACTCTACTTGGGCATGCATACTTCTACTTCTTCTGCTACTTCTTTTGTATACTTTTACCGTTTGTTCGCTCATTACACGCATGTTCTGTCCATAGCTCTGGGGCCTACGCGACTTTTTCTTTTTATTCTTTAGTGCAAAACAATCAATTTAATTGTTATCACAAATATAAAAGTAAAAAACAAAAAGTAAAGTCAATAAAGCTCTGGCAACTGATTCGATTCGTACGTTGGTACGTTGATTGTTCGTCGTTTCATTGTGATATCATCTTTTTTTTCCTCCCCCCGACCCAGCCCATTTCGTACAGGAAAAGAAACTCAATCTCAATCTGATCGCCCAGGAAAAAGTATAAAGAACAATAACAGAAAGGGAAAAGATTCATACAGTTTGGCACACTTCTACAGATCAAAAAGCGAAATATGATAAATTAAAAATCGTTATACTTTCAACCTTTAGTTAAATCTATAACCACAAACATACATACATACACATACACACACATGCATATCGTCTTAAATGTGGACAATAACAAGGTTTTGCTTTTTGTTTTGCAATGACAATGGGGGTAATTATAGAGTTTAGTATCGGTACAATCTGTTTGTTTTTTTGTGTCTCTAAGTAATTACATGTGTTTGACTTCAAGTTGATATTATTGTTGAATTACGTTGAATTAGTGATAAAAACTGCAAAAACAATAACGCAAGCATAGAAAATACACTTTACTCAAGGTTTTCCAAATAGATGATATCTGCGATTTATTTCACACCTATTTAGTCAGAGAGATGATGCCTTTGACCTTTCCAATATGTTGTTGGCAGCTTAATTAAACCAAGCTCAACGGGTGGGCCACAGAAATGGGGAACAACTGGCATATGGGGGCGGGGGCGGAAACTTTGAGTCTGGAAAGCAACAAAGTTATATCTTATCTTTAAGCCATGAGTGTTGGTTGAAAAAACATGATTGAAGTGAGTGGGAATAGCAAATTTTGTGAAAATGAATCCAAATATGTATAAAAAGCTTGCAAATAAATAGCATTGTGCCAACAGCCTTTGCCCTGGCAGACCATTTGTTTTGGTAAGGCACCTAGACTCGAGACCTGGTAATAATCGAATTTTATTCATCTCTTTCATGTGGTTGTTGTTATTTGACAAATGTAGGTCGGATAACGAAATTAAATACAATAAAAGGCAAGGAAAAGATCTCCTAAAAAAATAAAGAACTTAGAACGAACAACAGCAAGAAGGAGCAAAAGGAAATCAAAAAGAGGAATGAAAAAAAGAGAAACAAGTGAGAAAGTCGGTCAAGTCTGAGAATACAGATTATTTGCCATGCTCCCATTTTCACTTTCGCAAATGTTTTGCGTTTTGAAGTCCAAATTTGTTCGAAAAAACGGTTTCAAATCGCAAAACTTTTGTGAAAGTGAAAGTGGGAGCATGCCTGTATATGTACCTGCAGTAGCAGCGCTGCTGCGAACTTTCTTTTGGTCACTACTTGACTTTCAAAACTGACAAAAAAGATGCCGCCACTACTGTGACCATTTCAAAACTGACCTTTGATTGGAACTGACTTTTGGTCATAATTTGAGTATCGTTCATCCGATTCTTATCATTTCATTGCCAAATCGATAAATAATGCTAATTACTGACTATCTGTAAAAGGTACGAAGCAACTATCTTCAAAACTGTGGGTACATGTAAAACCTCTAACTCTTACCCTCTCTACTCTATATTGACTTGGCTGTTGATGCTGATCAAGATATGTAATAGGGTCGGAAATGATTCCCATTCCCTGTTACATACTTTTGCACAAACTTAATATGCTCTGTGTACCTTTGGTACAGAGTATAAAAATAAAACAAAATTAACCGAAACCGAAACCTATTCAAAGAAGAACAGGAAAATGTGATAAAGAAAAAAAAGTATGTAAAGAAAAAATGGAAAATGGAAGTGCAGAAAGAATATACAGAATAATAAATATTAAGAAAACAAAGAATAGAAATTACAATAAGAAAGTAAAATTCAATATACGAGAGAAAGGAAAATAAGAAAAGAAAAGGTCTGAAGTTGAGGAAAGAGAAATTTATATAGGTTAAAACGGAAGGAGCACGGAAGATTAAGACAGCTAAGACAGGGGAATGATGAAAGAAGAGAACGAAAATAATAAAAAGGAAAAACAGATTTTAAGAAGTTGATATAGATGAAGATAAATATAGAGGATGCAATAAAAAAAGAAAGTTAAAAAAGAAATTCGATAATAGATGGTACATATACATAAGCAATAAAAAGAGAAAGGCGGAAAAGAGGACCAAAAACGGAGAGAAGACAAATTAAAAGTGCTTAAAAGAAAAGGAGAATATGTGGAAAGAGGAAAGAAAAAAACCAAGAAGACTAAAAATGAGAATAAGAAAGAATGAGGAAAAAGAAATAGAAAAATCTTTGATAAGGAAACAGAAAGAAAAGAGAGACAGCGAAAAGAAAAGAGAGACAGTATAATAAGAAAATGAGGAATTGAGAAGCTGAAAAGAGGCTGATACAAGTTCAACATTCAAAAACAATGAAGATTTTTATCAGGGAAAAAATATATTAATAGGTTAAAAGTGGGGAAAGGAAAATAAAATTAGGAAAAAAGTTAGTTATTTTTCATTGTTACATATTTTTGTGTCACTTCTTTGACAGCGATGTACTGGAAAAGTTTAATGTTCGTATGGTACAATTTATGTTTGGATTGGTGTTAAATTAGTGTTAGATGTTATGGCAGGTTCAGATACATCGTCTTGGAAGTTGCCAATGGAAGATTCTCAAAAGTCTTCTTCTGGCTCTGACACCATTTATCCTTCTTCTGCGAAGTAGTTGCCTTGCTAAACGATTTGTGTGTCCCCTGAGTCTCTCAATGTAGTCCGCAGATTGTTTAACAATTACGTCGCCTATCATTGGAACATTTAGTTCCTGTTCCAGCCTTCTCGTGCACATGTGCCAGGGCGCTCCCGATAGTCTGCGCAGTACTTTAGATTGGAGGACACGTATCTTGTGTAGATGCGTTATAGCTGCAATACCAAATACTTGCAGGCCGTATCTCCATCCGGTTGCAATGATTGCCTTATATTGGAAAATTGACAAAATGGGGTCAATAAGATTAATATCCTCGCATTTATTACATATTGAAGAATAATAGTTACGTCAATCCACGTTAATCCAACATACCTTTATTCCACGAAACGCAACAAGTTTGAGGTAAGAATTGATAAAAACCAATACTTTACAAAACCACATAAGCCAAGACAAAACACATGAAACAAGTAATGCATGATAGCAATTATACATAATTATCAAAGTCAAAGTTTGTGGTAAGCGATCAGCTAACATCCAGGGCTGCCTAAAATCGCAGTGTTTTAATTTCAATCGTACCACTATAATTATTAACTGGCCTAGATATAACTCTATTGGAAACAAATATCGTTTTTGCATAGCTCTTACAAAAAAAAAAAAATGCATTTCTGCCAAAATTTCCGCACACACAAAATATTTTGACCACAACATCGCTCAGGCTGAAATGCCACTAAGTAGAAAGAAATCTTTTTCACTTTAAAACTTTTTTTTTTTAATCCTTGAGACCAGGGGTTGAAGTAAACCTACCCTTGCGTAGGACTGTAGTAAATGAACTAGATGAGAGGTGCTTATAGTTTGCCTTAGGTGAGCGTCTATCAGTTTGTCAAGGGGTTTAAGGAAGCCCGAGGATTGGTTTAATTTTTGCCTACTTATTGTAGTTGGATGATTTAGTCAGTTGGCCTTCGCTGTTCGCAGTTCGCTGAAACAATTCTGGCCATCTAAGTAGGCTTTGAGGCAGGCTCTGATCAGAGATCAGAAATGTTACATAAAAGCACTTTGAAAGAGAGGCAGTAAATTCCGGGCGCAGCAGTCGGCAACAGAATTCAGATCACATTGAAGGGCTTCAGAATCTCAAAGGCTTTTAATAGATCTAAAAATTTTCAAATCATCGTATGCTGATGATTATATAATGCGAATTAATTAGTCAACCGATGTCATTAATGAATAGCGTAAATAGCAACGGACCCAGTACACTCCATTGAGGGAGGCCACATGTTGCTACGTAGGGACTAGAACGTTTGCCATTCATGAGGACTTGATACGATCGGCCATCAAGATAAGATTCAATCCAATTGAGGATGGAAAAATGAAAGCCAAGCTTGGAGAGCTTAGATAAAATGGCATTATGGCAAACTTTGTCAAATGCTTTAGAGAAGTTTGTGTATATTGCATCGACTTGACAACGATTTTCAAATGCAGAAATGTAAATATTGCTAAATACTGTTGGATTCGTGATCGTAGAACGGCCAGGAAAAAAACCATGCTAATTGGGATCTATGTGAGATTTTATAAGAAAATTAAAAAGCTTTGAGACTATACGTTCAAAGAGCTTAGATAATTGCTAAGATTTGCAATTGTGAACTCTTTGCAATTTACGGGAGAGGGAGCCACGTCGCTCATTTCTGTGCAACCTGTCCAATCAATATATGGGGAACATCCGTGCTTAATGAAATGGGGATGAAAATGATATTAAACGGATCAGACTGGAAAAGGCTTTCGAAATTTCTAATAGATGCAACCCGCTACCGAAAAAAAATTCTTTACGAAAACTTTTAAAGTCCTTTCAATCAAATTTAATATATGTTTCCAATTTAGTATAATTTATTTATGTGGATGTACGTAAAATTAAATGATCAAATTTATGCTATTTATATCACTTTCTTTATATGATAGTATATTGTTAACCATAATCAAAAATCTTAAAACAAAAAATTTTAAAAACATAAAGTAGAACTACTACTACTACTAATACTTCAATACATGCTCCTGACGAGTCCTTGGACTCGATACCAATTGCCATCGACACTGCGGGCCGCACAGATTTGTCTCGACTCAAAATTTTTGAGCAATTTACTTTGTTGCTCAACCAAATGGTTCACATTTGGTCAAGAATTTGCTTCTGTACGCTACACAGTGTATTTAGGAGGAACTATTTTTCATATAAAATTTTTTCGTATTTTTTTTTTTTGGGACTTAAATTTTTGATTAAAGAAAAAATATTTATCTCGCGTGACTGGTGTCATACTGTTATCTGATTTTTATTCAGTATTGTTTGACAATTTATCATGAAAGGACTTATAGAGCAAATGTGGAGTATAAGGGAAACCGGACAATCAATGATCAATCCAATAAGTTGAAAGAAATGTAAACAATCATGATTTATTGAGCTGATGCAGAACACTCCAGTCCTGTGTTCACTATACGTTGTCATTGGCATTGTTAACGACTGGGAGATGTCAAAGGGACTGCTTGACTCATCAGCATTCCGGGAGATTCTGCCGAAGAGGTGGCAAATGTCGCTCGAGTGATTGAGATATTCAATCACATCACCCAGTCCGACAATAAATACTACAGTGGCAATTACCTTTTGGAGCTGACATGTACGCTAAGAGAATAGATTTTTTGTTTGTTGAGAGAAATGACGGACCGCGTGGCCCAGTTAACGTCGTAAATTGTAAATGCCCTGGCAAACTGGTCTTTACGAAGGGTTACGAAGGATTAAGTTAAGCATCATGGAAAGAACATATTTTTTTACTCTGTACCGAAGGTACATAGAGTATATTAAGTTTGTGCAAAAGTATGTAACAGGGAGAAGGAATCGTTTCCGACCCTATAAAGTATATATATTCTTGATCAGCATCAACAGCCAAGTCAATATAGCCATGTCCGTCCGTCCGTCTGTCCGTCCGTCCGTATGAACGAAGAGATCTCAGAGATGGTAAGAGATAGAGGTTTGACAGGTTTGGGACATATATTTCTTATACTTGCAGGCAGATCAAGTTTATTTTTAATTTTTGCCAAGCCCCCTCCCGCCCCCGCAATGTGGAAAAAACTTCATATCTCCTACAGTTTTGGAGATAGATCGTTCGTTTTTTCTAGAGATACCTTGTAAACAAAATTATTTATCGATTTGCTGAAGGAATGATAAAGATCGGATGAACCAAACTCAAGTTATGCGCAAAAAACGGACAGTTAACACCACCCATCCCCCACCAACAACCACAGCAACATACCCTAACCATTCAACACAGGCAATCTTAGTGAGAGAGAGAAAGAGAGAGAGAGAGAAACTTAGAGAGCGCACCGCGTTGTGCGCGGGGTGTTAACTGGCCGTTTGACTCCTGAGCAAATGCGAGTGTAAGGATACAGAGTATGTTATAGTCGGGCTTGACCGACTTTCTTTCTTGTTTTTCTCAAAGAACATGAGAAGAATACGAAAAAAAAAAGCACAACCAAGAAATGAGAAATTATGAAAAAAGAAATAAACAGGCCTGCTTTCGTTTTCGAATACGATCAATCGGAATTAGTAAAAGTTCTGTCGGCGAAGAAAGGTTAAAGAATTTTGTCGAATCGTTTTCCTATCTAGAATATAGATACAGAAGTAGATATATGGAAATGTTAAGTTAAAGGGGGAATAACACTTTCGGCTTAAGGAAACGAAAACTTTTAACAATTCCTAAACTGGAAACAGACTTGAATAATGCAAGACAGAAAGATTGCGCCAGTTTTTTTTATACCCTTGTAGAGGGTATATTAAAATTGTACAAATGTTTGTAACGCATAGTAGGAAGCATCTCCAACCTCATATGGTATATATATTCTTGATCAGCATGACGAGCTGAGTTGATATAGCCATGTCCGTCTGTTTCTATGCGATCTCCTCCGTCAGTTTAAAAGCTATCTTAACCAAAGTTTGCACGAAGTCTTTTAGTAAAAAGACGCTGCTAATTTATCGGAACCGGCCGGATCGGATGACTATAGCATATAGCTGCCATGGGAACTATCGGTCGAAAAAGTAGTTTTATTGAGAAAAACTTTTTTGTCTAGAACGCGAACGTCCCCAAACTTCGTATTTATCAGTTTTCTATACTTTTACATAATTCTACCAAGTTTGATGAAAATCGAACCATTATATAGTATAGCTGCCATACAAAAGTTAGTTCAGAGAAAAAGTCTTAGTAGGAAAACCTTTTTTGTTTTCCATCCTATCGCTCCCAAACTTGTTACTGGTCAATATTATATGCTACCACATAATTATGCCAATTTTGATCAAAATCGGATGACTATAGCATATAGCTGCCATAGGAACGATCGGTCGGAAAAGTAGTTCTAGTATGAAAAACTTTGTTATTTCCAATGGTATCGTCTGTATGCTTCCCAGTTATGAATATTATCAGTTTCTACACAATTTTGGGGATTTCGGTCAGAATCGGATGAATATATCGTATAGCTGGCATATAACAAACCTGCAAGCAAATGGTCAATCTAACGCCATCTATTGCTGAGTTTGGGAAATAACTCAGGTAAGAATATTCGACAAAAATCAATTAAAACCTTAATTTAAATAAATTCTACAAGCTACAAGGGTATATAAACTTCGGTCGAGCCGAAGTTACCTTCCCTCTATTTTTTTTTTTAAATAATTTTTGCAGCCAAACAGCTGCCGTTAATATGCAAATTTCTTGAATCTCTGTTCAGAGCAGAGCTTCTTGAGCTGACAAAAGCAGGCCAGTTTCCGGCCTAGTTTCCCTTTAATTACTGATCCATTGATTGGCTTAGTTTGTATGTATTACCTGCTTTGAATTGGCAAACCCAAACTTTAATTTATGCTTATTAAAGCGTCTCGGGACCAATACTAAACTTTAAGCCAAAACAATATAATAACGTTAAAAGAAGCAGCGGGACAACGTTGCGTTAATTACCAACCGAGTTGAGGGAGGGTTCTTTTGTTTTTTTTTTTTTTTTGCGGGGCGGGAACCTACAAATGCGACGAGGCGTGTTACACTTTTCAGCTGCCAGCATTTTGACGGTCAATGTCCACACTCGCACACTCACTTGCTCACTTACTCATACACTGACAGCTTAGTTGCGGCTATTTTGGTATTTGGTTTTTCTTTTTTTGTGTTTTGTTTTTTTGCTTTTATGACCATGTGCATTGTAATTAAAGCTGTAAAAGGTTTTTGTCTTTAAGCTTTTCAGTTTAGATAGTAAAAAGCACTTAACTGTACATACCTCCTCATAGACATGAAGTTACATACATCTCTTGGCCCGGACCAAACGGATGATGATATAATGCGACTGGCCGTTTATGACCCAAAAAAAGAAAACATTAATGACGGGCCACATGAAATTGTCCAGTAATAAAACAACACAAAAATGAAAAAGTTTAAATGTTGTGTCTGGCTCGAAGAGGGGCGGCAATGGCAAGATCATGGCTTGAAGGCAAGGAAAGGGTTAATACCCTTCTTTGTTGTAGTTTTTTTTTTCGCGCACCCAGACCCAGTGTCATTGACATAAGGTTGGAAAATTCATCTCTTGGGTTGTCTTTCCAGGTGGGAACATTTAAAAGGTGACGAATTTGCTAAGGAAGTAACGGCTAACCTAAGGTCACAAAGGAAATGTATTGGAAATGGAATTTGTTAAAACTATCGCTTCAATGGTTACAAGACCTGTACCATTTCTTACCAATTCATTTACCAGAATTTACAGTTTTTCTTATATTTTGTAGAGACCGATGCTTGAGATTGTAAATCAATTAAGAGAGCATTTACATGGTGTTCACTTAATAGAGCTGACAGAAAAATTGCAGTTATATTCGTGCCTGAAGAATTGAACCTTTAACTGAACGAAGCGTGAAAAGTGTGTTGAACCTTCTTAAATTGTTCCAAATCTTAATTTCCGTTTTGAAGATTCTTAAAATAAAAAAATCCTCACCTACCGCCCAGCGACTTTTTGTTATCTGGTCAATTCCAGATTAAAACATAATTTGTCTCAGTTCTGAATATTTTTATCTATATACTGACTGATTATCAACCCAAAGACAAGACCGCTTATCCTAGAGATTAAAGATTTGACATAGACCTTCGTTTAGTTATGTAAGCGCGCACATGAAACAGTGGGGGTAACACTATGGGGGTAACAGTGGGTTAACAGGGGGTTAACAGGGGGTTAACAATGACTTAGCAGTGACTTAAATGTGACTTATCAGTGACTTAGCAAGGACTTAACAGTGACTTAGCAATAACTTAACAGTGATTTAGCAGTAACATACAAATGACTTAACAGTTTTTTAACAGTGGGTTAACCAACAACACAATTTATTCAAATCTTGGACTCTGACGAAGTCGTGGCGGGTTCAGCTAGTAAAACATAAATTGGTAAAACATGAGCGATGAAACTATGATTCCACGCAAAACCTTCAGGTAAAAACGAATTGGAACTCCAAAATAATACGCCCAGCGACAAAAAAAAAGCCGCACTCTGACATTTTATGCATTTGTGCCAAATGTTATTCTGTTCGTGAAATTTTTTTCGGTTGTGAAAGAATCAATTCCAAGCAAAAGAGCATACAACATTTTTTTAAATCACACTCTTATAATTAGAAAAAAATTCCAATTCAAATTACACTTGCCAAGCTTATATTGAGAAAATGAACCTAAACGAAGAAAAAATCACAATGTGACTGTTTTAGCGACCATAAGATTTCGATCATAGAACTTTTTAGCGGGCTCTATGTCTATTAGTTATGATTTTCATCATAACATTTTCTAAATGCATTTGGGCAATTCAAACAATTGGCGCCTGTGTTAACTGCGGGGAGAAAATTTCCCCCACAAACAACAGAAGGACCGATACGGGTCACGCACACACATACAAAGCTTCTATGACTTAGCGTTTAGCTACAGTTGACGGAATTTTTGCTACAAGCCTGACTTGGGATTCCCAAGCGATCTTAGCAGTTCAGGCATTAGGTAGCGTCTGCAAACTTATTGAAGTTGGGCAAAAGATCGCTGATGATCAAACTGTGGTAGTTTGAGAAATAGCTATACGATCAACCAGCCTCCTTTATGGTGTTGTGCGTGTCAAAAACTAAATTTTTTTCTATGAGTTACCTTATTTTCTATAGACTTATAACAACACAAATATAATTCATTCAATTTTTTAATTATTGGGTATTAAATTGTATAAAACCTTCAGATATTCATCGGTTTTAACTCCAAACCGTACTTTTTCTATAGTTTCATTTAATTCAACCATAGTTTTTGGCTTCCGATTTCCTATTTTGGTACTCAAAATGGCACAGATATTCTTTACAAAATTGAGATAGGAGAGGTCGTGACTTGTTGGGTTACGCCTCGCAATACAATCGCAGTGTGCTAATATTATATATGTTCAGAGAGCTCCTCGTTCTCTTGACAGTATCTGCATATTTGGGTGTTTGTTATTTCCAACTTGTACAAGTGGCTCCGCAGTCTGCAGTGGCCTGTCGGGATCCTGAGGGCAGTCTTTTCTTGGCTGAATTTTTGGAACATTTTGAGCTTGTGGTTAACTTTTTATGCTTTTGCGTGTCTCATCCCTCTGGTGTTGTGACGTGAAAATGTTTCAGTTCTCTTCGGTTCTGTAAAGAGCGCAAGTTAAAGACGGCTCTGCCTGATTTCGATCTACCCGTTACTCAGGGCCTTCCCTTAGGGGATTAACATTAATGTTAATATATCAATATTATGTTAGCAGATAGCGCATGCTGACACCAAATATATGAAAAAAGTTGTTTCCTTAAGAAAAAGCTGAAAATTATGCAAAGTTTTGTAATGTTAATAGACACCGTATGCTGACAGGAAGTGATATTCCTATAACTCCGCTGTTTTGAAAATTGCAGAGATTATAGATAATTACATAGATTATAATAAAATTTGGTTGCTTTAGCTCTTGTTATCTCTGAGATCTAGGTTTTCATATTTACGGTGTTCATTAGGCATATGACAAAATTTTGGAATCATATTTACATGGCACTACACTACGGCGTATACCAAAAGAATAATAAATATTCAAATCTAAGATCATTTACACGAAAAAACGTTCAAGTCAAAGTCTGCAATTTAAGATTTATGGGATAGGAAAATTTTAATTTGGCTGCAGAAGCTCTAATCATAACAGATTTTGTATGGGGACAGGGTTAAAAAACAGTCGTAGAGCTTTTTGATGTATGGACCAAAATTGCTTATCGTAAGAGAAAGTGGGGTCGCGGGAGCATTTGACCCAACTTGGATAACCATTTTTCAAGGTATTCCTCCCCTTGATTTCAGACTTTGACTTGATTTATACGGAACTTTTTTGTTGTTGCATAAATGACCTAAGATATGCATATTTATAGTTCTTTTGGTACTATGTAAATTTGATTCTATAATTTAGTCATATGCCCAGCGTTCATACATGTTACTGCTAAATGGAAATAGATTCATTACAGGACGGGACTAACAAATGCAAATTGTGCAACACAAATGAAGTTGAGAAGGAGAACACAAAAAGCTATGTTTAAATCAACCTGTACTAAGTCCTACTCTGGTCATATACATTTTAAATGATGCGGGAGACACTAAATGGAGGGGGTTAGTACATTTTCAGCAACAGGTAACTCAGTATAGGAAACGGATTTTGTCGTAATCTTTTCAAATGGAAACAATAGCATGCACATAAAAACCCATAACATCATAAAATGGTTGACAAATCATTCGTAAAGACCACATAATGCCGGCAAAGCTAAGGATCTATTCGAAACTTCAATTAACCTAAACTCGGATAAATCGTAACTTAAAAAATCGATGCAAATTTCCAAAATTATAAGTATCATTGTCTGAAGCTAAGCGCTTTACGTCTTAATACTCGTCAGTGAGCTGAACCGAACCGAAAAGTTTTTCTTTGTTGTTTTCGGTTCGGTTTAGCATTGTCAAAATGACGCCGAATCGGTTTGCGGTTCGATTTTGTATGCCAAATTTGTTAATCTCCAACTTTGCTTGCTGATATCAGCTCGATTTGAAGTTCCATGTTCTCAACCAGTCACAAACAAATGAGTGTAAGGACACATCCCAACCAGGCTAAGGTGTTTTCCCCACCATTTCCACTTTTATGCTTCATCAAACTTACGTACCCTCTTCTTTCTTGTTCTCATTGCAGATCCATATGGGATAAGTGTGAAATGAAATCAATATCAATATAGGATAATGCCAAAATTCAGCGCTACGATGGGCCTCGTGGCGCCTCTATTATTTGCCAGGCATCTTAGACTATAGAAACACAACCAAAAAAAAGTTATCTGGATCAGAAATAGTGGTGCAGTGGGTGCTTCCCCATACAAATGAGGGTGCCAACAAAAAGGAAAAAAATAGCCGCCGCCTCTAACAGGTTGACCACCTAAGCCAACCGACAACAACAACAGCAACCAAACCACCAAAACCACAACAACAGCATCAGCCACCGCAACCGTATTAGCATCATCCACCGAACGACGAATCCCAAATCCCAACCAACCGGGTCGAGCAAAAAAAATAAATAAAAACAACAAAAAATGTTACAAAACTCGAACGCAGCTCAGGCGGCAGCAGCAGCAGCAGCAGCGACGCCTAGCACAGCAGCCGCTGCAGCAGCGGCGGCCAATAATGCGGCAATTGCCGCCTCATCCATACAGCCGAAGTTGGTTGTGATACGAAGGCGACCGAATCAGGGTTTCGGTTTTACGCTGCGTCATTTTATTGCCTATCCACCGGAAGATGATGCCGCCGCCAGTTGGCCACAGGTGAGTGGGATGAAGAAAGAGAGAGAGAGAGACAGATGGAGCAGAGAGACTTTACTCTGCACATGCGCGCCGGTCAGCTTGCAATTAGTCATCGGACTGCGCTGCTGCTTTGGCACTTTTGCTTTTTTTTTTTGCGCTTGGTTGAGTCTCCACAGCCACGGCCTCTGCCTCAGCCTGAATGGCCTCTCTCAGTTGGCATCACTGCCATTACGTGAGCGCAGCGCACGCGCGGCTTATTCAAATTGGCGCTGGTTTGTTGCTTTCTTTTTGCTTTTCATTTACATACATTGAAGTAGATACGAGGGTATAACGAGAATAGTGTGACGTTGGACACCAAAATACCTCAATCTTTCTGAAACAAGACAGATATTAAGTTGCACTGGGAATAGAGCAGCGATGGGCACGTAGTGGCCCGTTGCGAAAAAAAAGCGACGCAAACCAGCACTGACCTACTTCATCGACCGCTGGCCAGCGACTGAAAAGCAATTTGCTCTCTTGGCGCAAGCCTACGCATGCGCTCGACTCGTGTCGGTGTGAATATGCTCGGCCCTTGCAGTCCAGGCGTGTCAATCACTGCTTTAAAGCAGCGTTGGTCAACGAGAGCGAGGCCAAACAGTGAGACTGTATTGGTGTGCGAAAACCATGCGCCGAGAACCAGTATTCGATCTGACCGCATCGAAGGCTAGTCAGCGACAGAAAGCCTCTTCACTCTCTTGGCCTCAGTTCCGGCATGCGTTCGGCTCATGTATGTGTAAATAGCGAAATGTCTTCGGCCCTTGGTGACCATCGCTGCTTTAAAGTCATAGAATGTCGGTTACCAGAGCATTAGACGGGTGAGACGGAAAAAAATGAGCAAAAAAAAGTCAGGATCGTATTTAAAGACCATTCTAGAAGTTTATCAACAGCTTAAGTAAAATTGGTATTACCTACAAAGTGGATTAACTTTGCGGGATCCACGGTATAGTACAAAAATTACCGATAATCTACCGAACAATTTCAGAAACCCGGGACCCCCATTTCAAGGCCCCACATGATTTACTGGCTACATGAAAACAAGCCGCTAACAAAAATTTTCGGGGTTTAGTATTTTGTGCTACAGACTTAGCTGATTCGATTCCCGAAACCGCATCTCTTTTCGTGCATAAACCGACCAAACACGTACAAGCCAAGGCGACCCAACAGTATGAAATAATCAGGAGTGTTCTCTTAAATAGAACCAGGAACTAAATACTTGGAAAAATACCAATCCGAACCAAAAACCGCAAATAAAACGGTTCGTTTCATTTTATTTTATGTGTTTGATAACATAAAAAGCCTTAAAAGCAGAGCTCGCAAAATGTGGTCCTTTTAAAGGCTGTCAGAGAAAGGACAGTCACCCTCAGACACTATGGAAAAGAGAAACAAAATGACATTTCCCCTCCTGCTTTTCTCAACATGCTCTTGGCTCAATCAACGAGAATTTTCTTTCGTCTACCCTGTGCATTTGTTTCCATGAGACACTTTGCTGGGCAAAATTTGCCGAAAGTGTCTTTTGGGCATGTATGTATCTGTGTTTCGCGTTAGCCTCAGTAAACTGCAAGTGTGTGTGCTTTTTTGCCCCCCTTCCTCTTTTACGCTTTGCCTGCAATGAAATGTCTAGCGCAACAACAACAAAAAAGACACTTTGCGCTTGTTTTGCTCAGTTGCTTATGCTCAGCTGCTGAGAGCCGAGCGAAATTATCCCTATCAAGCTGTATTTTGATCTCATTGACTGACTATAAATCAGAAAACACAAAAAAAAACCAAATCAAGTGTTCTGTTGAGAGAGTAAGCGAGTCTGTCCCTGTAATTTCGGTTCTGCTTAAAAGCCTTCTCACGTTAAAGATATGTATAAATTTTGAAATTTGTGTGTGGTAATCCGTCTCAACGAAATAGCTCGCAGCGCGAATCACAGGAAGAGCTTGCAGAGCTTAGGAATTTTGCATATTTTAATATGACACGCGCCCATCTCCAATTCGATCGCAGAAAGATGGGGTTTACTCGATGAAGTAGACCACTTAAAATTCTTTTAAAAAGCTCTTGCTTGGGATAAAGGGGCAAGCTTTAACTTAACAAATGCTGCTTTCTCAATACGACCATAGATGAACTCGAGGAACTTATTTGTTATCAAGATTATGATTATGATCGATTAAACTTTGTTCGTTCATCTGTGCGTTTCTTCTTCTTAGATGTAAGTTGGAATTGCCTGGATAGGATGACAATATCTTACAGCGATCGGTAAAAAAATGGGTTTTATTGAGAAAAAGTTTTTGAATTCTATGTTAGCGTTCTTAAACTTAGCAAGTATGAATATTATATGCTTTCAAACCGCTATGCCAAATTGGTTCAATATTGGATAGCTATATCCTATAGCTGACAAGGGATCAGTTCAAAATGCCAACTCCAGATCTAAGAAAAGAAAGTGTATTTCAGCCTTCGCCTAGACAAATGTAAATCACCTTTCTCGTTGGTTGTCTTTTATTTTTGCACTAATTTGCGTTTTGCTCACTTCACTTTTTATTACAAACTCCACTCTGCCTGCTGCTGCCCTCTCTGTCTCTGGGAGCTGGCTGGCTCTCCTTGGCCATGTTGTTTCACGTTTTTTTTTTCTCTGTTAAAAATATATATAAATTTTTTTTTTTTATTTGCTGCTTTGCTCTGTGTAGGAAGCATCGAGCGGTGGCGGCGGCGGCAACAACAGCAGCAGCAGCGTCACCGGCATGGAGCCAACGTCACCAACATCGCTGCCGCCATACCAAGTGAAAGCGATGGAGACCATTTTCATCAAAGAGGTGCAAGCGAACGGACCGGCTCACTACGCCAATCTCCAGACAGGGGATCGGGTGCTAATGGTGAACAATACGCCAATAGCTGGCATTGCCTATAGCACCATAGTGTCGATGATAAAGCAAACGCCAGCGGTGCTAACGTTGCACGTTGTGCCCAAGGAATGCGATGTGCTGCAGATGGTGAGTACGCGGGAAGGGGGCAGGCCGGCTAAATTGTAATCTGGATTTTATTTATCATCTTACAGCACTACACGAGCATTGCCCACACACCGGAGTCTAATCGGCAGACGCACTCGCCCTCGATCATGGCAAATGGATCGGTGGCCACAGGCTCCTCCTCCTCGTCATCATCCTGCATGAAAACCACATTTCCACAACAGCAACAGTTGATCTCATATCCCGCTGTTGCTTCGCCAGCATCCTCACCGCACGCTCCACCCTTGCATGCAGGCAGTCGATCTGGCAGTATAACCAGCAATGCCAGTGGAGGAGGAGGTGGTAGTCGTCCGGCTTTGACGGGTGGCAGCAGTAGCATTGATTTTGGTGACATGGCCCATGGTCTGCGACAACATCATCAGCACCATCAACATCTCTACCACCATCACCAGCAGCAGCAGCAGCAGCAGCATCAGCAGATGCTCTCCACCGGCTTTATGCGGTAAGTCCACTCACCTGGCCATTGACGTCAGAGACGGGCGGGCGGCAGCTGCTAATCTTATCAGTCAGCAGGCAGGTTGTGCGGCCCACTCTTTCTCTATCTTTCTATCCATACCCTGGCTATGGGACAGGCCAGCGACCGTTTAGGCACAGTGAGGCAAAACCATACAATCACTCAGCAATGTTGGGCAACAATTCGAATCCTTTGAAAGCTTTAGCTATACGTATGGCCATCAGGAACATTGCATAACTTTTAATGAAGCTCCAGCAGAAGGGTAACAAGTGTACGGGTTTAGCCATTATGGAACAAGTGAGGGAATAAAAATGCTACCAAAAGAGTAAGGAATGTTACTTTTAACAAAAACACGGAAAGTGGTTTCGTACTCACCCTGAGTTTTGCTTAGAATTTGGGTTAAAAGAATTGCACTTAAAAATTTAAAATATTCAAAATTTTGTATTCGTTTTATTATTTGGTAAAATTTTGACTTGAAGAAATTGACTAAGCTAGCTAAGGAACAATATAGTAATGAAAAAAACAAAAACCTGAAACTATTATAAAAATTCAGTGTGTCACAAAGGCAACTTGATCTTCTTTTTTAGGTTTTACACTTTCGTATGATTTTTAAAGAATTATTAAGCAAGTATGTATGTAAATGTTAAATAGTCTATAGAGCATGTTCAAGATTTGTTATATTAAGTATTACAACTTGCAGGATTTCTAGTTTTCGTGGCATAAACAAGAGTCTGGGTTGCAAAATTACAGAAAAATACCAATACTTGATTGTTGGTGTATTTAGTAGCTTTGATAAAGAGAATTCATAAAGAACTATATTTCATGCGATATCTGGGGATTGTGTCTAATGCAGTGGTGTCCAAAATGGCAAAAGCTTATGCCATGGGATAGGAACTCATAATTCTGCCGGCGTCGTAGCTGACACACGTATAGAGAAGGAGAATAGGTGTTCTTTAAATAATATAAATGCGCGTGTTCGGCTTTTAGTTCTCTCACAAGCCATAAGTTCGTTCCCTTGTTGCTCATGTTGAAATGTCATATACGTTGACTTTGTGTTTCGCTCTTACGCACACAAGCGCAATGTTTGATTGTGTGAGTTTGGACACCACTGGTCTAATGGATGTCTGACAAAAACACGACTCTGTAAAAATACAGATTTTCAGCTTATCTATGGCTGGTGGGCTAATAGTTACTTTTTATGCAATTTCTAGCTATTTTTGTACGATCTTTTCCTGAAATGACAGATTGCGAAAATTCATGCATTACCAAAAATTTTTCAATATATTAAACTATCTCCCAATTTTTAAGTAGTTTTTGTGGAATATGAATGTTTTTCAGTGTTGTAAAACAACAATTTTTTTGTAAATCTTTTTGGGAGTGCAATAAATAGTTGACTCATGTTTGATAAAGAATTGTTACTTCAAATATAACATTATGTACGACGGTTTTTAATGTTAGCATTATAAATTCTTGCTTTAGTGTTGCAAAATTTTTCCTATTTTTAAGCAAATGTTGTTTGTTAGAGTCATAAAATGTCTAAGTATTACATTTTGGGCAGCTGCATTTTCCTAACCAGTTAGGAATTTGGATACAAATCAGTCATACTTAGCTCTAGACGGGATTTTGCACCATGAAGTTTTTGAAAACGCTCTTGATGTAGGAATGAGGTGTAACTTTTTCCCTCTACACCTAAAGATGGCTTCATCGTGTAAATACCGACTTAGTATTTGCAAAATTATAGAATTAGAAACTTAATTTTCATTGGCTGTGTCGCAAGAGGCAGCTTCACATATTTTATAAGATTTTTAAAGCTTGCTTTTAAAGTTTAGGCTGCAATGAAATTGCTCCTAAGCTATGAAAATTTGGCTCAAATTTAACCAAATTTATTTTATATCTTTGCATATATTATATATCTTTGTATATTAAATTTGTCCAGATGTTTGTAACGCATCAAAGGAAGCATCTCCGATCACATAAAGTATATTTATATTCTTGATCAGCATGACGAGCTGAGTTGATATAGCCATGTCCGTCTGTTTCTATGCTAACTCAGTATATTAAATTTGTCCAGATGTTTGTAACGCATCAAAGGAAGCATCTCCGATCACATAAAATATATTTATATTCTTGATCAGCATGACGAGCTGAGTTGATATACCCATGTCCGTCTGTTTCTATGCTAACTCAGATTTAGAGCTATCTTAATCAAAACTTTGCACAAACTTTTTAGGAACAAATACGCTGCACATTTGTCGGAACTGTCCGGATCGGATGACTACAGCATATAGCTGCCATAGGAACGATCGGTCGAAAAACTAGTTTTAGTGAGAAAAACTTTTTTGTTTTCAATGCAAATACCCCCAAACTTCGTATTTGTAAGTTTTCTATGATTTTTCATAATTCCACCAAGCTTTATGAAAATCGGATAACTATATAGTATAGCTGCCATAGAAAAGATAGAGGTTTGAAAAAGTATTAGTAAGAAAAACTTTTTTGTTTTAAAGCTATAGCTTTCAAACTTCATATTTATTAACATTGTATGCTTCCACATAATTCTGCTAAGCTTGGTCCAAATCGGATGACCATAGCATATAGCTGCCATAGGAACGATCGCTCGAAAAACTAGTTTTAGTGTGAAACACTTTTTTGTTTTCAATGGTAGCGTCTTTAAGCTTTCCAGTTATGAATATTTTTCGCTTCAGCACAATTTTGTGCGATTTTGACCAAATTCGGATGAAGATATAAAGAACTAGCCACACAAAAGCGCCGCCATCTATTGGTGCGAAAGCGAAAATTAAATTGTTGTATGAAAATCATTTAAAACCTTTATTTCTATACAGTTAACGATCTCCAAGCCGAAGTTAGATTTCCTTTATTTTGTTAATTTAGTTTGATTTAGTAAGTTGCGCTGATAAAAAAAAATATAATTTTGCATGTAGAACAGAAAGTGATTAATTCATATGTTAATTACAATTTTTACTGATTATCTGAATTAGGGGTGCCCAGAATGAGCTTACGGCCGCCGTGAATAGCGAAAAGCGTTCGGTCACTGCGAGCAAGGCGAGCGCTAACTACGCATAAGCCACATTGTTGATGCTTTTTAATTTACCAGAGACATAGGAGAGAGGGAGAAGAGAGTCACATATGTTGTTGTTGTTGCAGGTCTGCACGCGCCAACAATAAAACCTTAGCTAGGAAAGAAAGAGAGGAGAGCACGCATATAAAATTGTTGTTGCTTTTTTGTAGGCTTATGACGCGCTTGGACCGTATACGCGCGCGGTATTCCTTTGCGCAAAACAACAACGAGTGCGCGTGGCTTGCTGAATAGTTATGAGCACCCCTGATCTGAATTATTTGCATTGCATTATTTCCACATAGGAGAAGTGGTGTGAAATTACAAATTTGTAACCAATTTTCTTTTTTATAATATTTCATCTGAATCTTTTAAGAGAGTTTCTTATTTGTTAGTGCTGTATATTGGAAAATTTTGCAACCAATTCTCTATATGTTGGCAAGTAAGTAGCACACTCTACATAATTGTTCGTTTTTGACAATTTAGCGTAGTTTACATATGAGTAAGTGATGCAAACTGTTGTAGAATGTCTGATATCGAACCATTTTCCTTTGTAGAATTGTAAAAAGCTTGTTATACTGAATTGTTAGTTCTAGCACTCCATTTATAACAATACTATCTACTTTATTTGCAGAGATGTAAAACGGGTATTGATAAATTAAAAAGATTTTTAAAAATGTAAAATTAAATACTTTTGCAAAAGAAGCGGTTATAGTGTGTGTTGTAAAGTGACACATTTTGGAAAAGTTTAACTTTAGTGTGGAAAAGTTTTTTAATTTTTTTCAAATTCTTCAAAAAATTAAAGCGTATTAATATTCTATGCGGAATTTTGAGCTCAGATGTTACATTTCGACGATTTTAAGTAATTTTCTTTTAAATTTCAGTCACCCTTAAAATTAATTAATTTCTTACAATTTCAATGATTTGCTTGAGGTTTAGTGTTGTGCAATGCCGAAAATATATAAAATAATTTTAGCTTTGAGAATAGATTAAAGTGCTTTAAAGATAAGAAAAGGTCTGTTATGAGTGGTACTTTCCACATAAATAAAAAATATGCGGAATTGAATTTTTAATCAAAGTAAAAAAATTTCAAAAACAACTCAAAAACTCGAAAATAATTGCATTTTGCGTGCTTCTTTGAAAAAAGTGTTGTATAACGTCCAAATCTATGTTTTTCAATGGTCATTCTAACAACATTTCAACAAATCTGCAAACAATATAATTTGATTCATACACAATAAACTTTGCCACACTGTGCATTTGATTTACGATCACGTACGAGAGGGGCAGGCGGCACACATGCATATTGTGCATTATTTCACTTTCATTCAGAAAAGAAAAACAAACAAATGAACCGAAATAAGACACAATAACAACAACAACGAGAGCGTAAGTTAAAGTCGGCTCTAACCGACTTCGATATACCCGTTACTCATGGAAACAAATGTTTATTAGCCTTCCTGTACATATGCCTGAGGTGGGTCAGCCGAAAAGTATGCAACATTTTTTAACTCGGCTATTTATTATCCGCCAGATATTAAAAGACATTTGTCAATTACTAAATCCAACATAAATGACTCCAAATTCATCACGATAAACAGATCAGACAACAAAACTTTTGAAAACGTCGGTCAAGCCCGACTATTACATACTCTGCATCCTTAATGTCGCAGCTCGAATTTGGTCACGAGTCAAAAGGCCAGTTAACACACAACGCAGTGCGCTCTCTAAGTCTCTCTCTCTCTCTCTCTCTCTCTCTCTCTCTCTCTCTCTCACTAAGATTGCTGCTGAACGCAATGCTTAGGTTATGGGTGGGGTGGGTGGTAAGTGTTAACTGATCGTTTTTTGCTCATAACTTGAGTATCGTTCATCCGATCTTTATCATTCCTTCAGCAAATCGATAAATAATTTTGAGTACTAGATATCTCTAGAAAGTACGAACCATCTATCATCAAAACTGTAAGAGATATGACGTTTTTTTCAAATTGCGGGGGTGTGAGGGGGCGTGGCAAAAATTGAAAATAAACTTGATCTGCGTGCAGACAATAGGAGTCTACATTTCAAATTTGGTTGCTCTAGCTCTTCTAGTCTCTGAGATCTAGGTGTTCATACAGACAGACGGACAGACGGACATGGCTATATCGAATCGGCTGTTGATGCTGATCAAGAATATATATACTTTATATGGTCGGAAATGATTCCTTCTGGCTGTTACATACATTTGCACGACTTTAGTATACCCTTTTACTCTACGAGTAACGGGTATAAAAATAAAATAAATGTGAAAACTCAGTGTTCGATAATGTGAAATGCATACACACACACACGCACACACACACAAAATGCTTGTAAAGCGGCACAAAAAAATTAAGTTCAGTCACTAAACGACACATTAACTAACCGAGACAACAATGCGAATAATTAAAAACAATTGTAAATGAACTTTGGAAAAATAAAATTCGTCCCCCTTCCGCTGAGATCATAATTGTCCAGTGCGAGTTTTCGCATTCGTCAGACATTTTCACTGCCATTAATTTATCTGTGGATGATGATAATGATGATGATTACGATGACTCGTCGTCGTTGGTCGGCCTATAAAATATAGAACAACAGAGACAAAAAAATATGGTCGCCATTGTGGCTGCTGTTTGGGTGATTTCATTCTCATCTCATTTATATCCAGGCATATTTGTCATTGTTTCAATGAAAATTATTTTTATAATATTAAAAACGAAAATGCAAGAAATTGTCGAAAAAGTTGTTATGTAAATATGTAAACATTATGTGGTTGGTCTTAGCTCTAATGGCTAAAAAACAGAGCTAGACAATAGTTTTTATAACCTTGCAGAGGGTATATTAAATTGTCTGGATGTTTGTAACGCATAGAAGGAAGCATCTCCGACCACATAAAATATATATATTCTTGATCAGCATTACGAACTGAGTTGATATAGCCATGTCCGTCTGTCCGTTCGTCTGTTTCTATGCTTTCTCCTTCGTCAGTTTTAAAGCTATCTTGACCAAAGATTGCACGAAGTCTATTGGACTGGATTGGGAGACTATAGCATATAGCTGCCATAGGAACGATCGGTCGACAAAGTAGTTCTAGTGAGAAAAACTTTTTTGTCTTCAACGCAAACTTTCCCAAACCTCATATTTATAAGTTTTCTATGCTTTTACACAATTCCTCTTAGTTTGGTGATAATCGGTCGACTATATAGAAGAGCTGCCATACAAAGTATAGTTTTGAAAAAAAGTCTAAGTAGGAAAAACTTTTTTGTTTTCAATGCTATCACTCCCAAACTTGTTATTGACTAATATTATATGCTTTCCCACAATTCTGCTAAGTTTGATACAAATCGGAAGACTATAGCATATAGCTGCCATAGGAACGATCGGTCGAAAAAGTAGTTTTAATGAGAAAAACTTTTTTGTTTTCAATGGTAGCGTCATTTTACTTTCCATTTATGAATATTATCTGCTTCAACACAATATTGGGGAGTTTGATCAAAATCGGATGAATATATCGTATAGCTGCCATATAACAATAATGCAAGAAAATGGTCAAAGTTGTGGCTCCATCTATTGCTGAGTTTGGGAAATCACTCAGCTAACATTGTTCAAAGCGATAATTAATTTTTGTAAAAATCATTTAAAACCTTTTTGTATTCAAAATTATAACATTCAAGCTTCGGACGAGCCGAAGTTAGCTTTCCTCTATTTTTTAACTCAACGAAATAGCATAAACAATACAACACAACACTGTAAACACAAATAGCGCTCGTACATAAAAACTTTTTGAGACCGTTTAAGGCCTATTTTCAGATGAGATAAAAATTTAGTTCGTCACTATATTTTATATAAATAGGACTGCCGTTCAAAAGCAATCAGATTTCAAACTGTTCAAAATTGTTTCTATTTATCTGAAATATAGTGCCAAACTACATTTTTATCTCATCTGTGAATAGGCCTTTAGGCTAAAAAATGTCCAACTCGTTTATTTTTGGTACTACCAGATTTTAACTGTCGGTTTTTACACTTATGCTGACTTGGAATTTCCAAGCAGTTATAGCAACGATGTCTGCTGATTTGCAGTCGATGGGAAAATACTACTGAAGATGGAACTGGGAGGTTCATGAAACAAATGTATAGTCCAGACCAGATAAAAAAACTTATTTTTATGTATAAAACGTAGAGCAAACATTCTTTGGAATGAGGTAATTTGGATCACACTAATATCCAAAAGAATGCACTCAGTAAACCTCACTTGTTGTGGCCAAAACCAACACAAATATCGACGAAAAATATCTCCAAAATATAGTCGATATCCGATATATAGCCTCAGAAAAATATTTGACAATATATCGATATTTCGATATATCTGTATGGTTTCCCGCATCCCTACTGTGTAACCTCTTCGCCTCAGGTTCGGCATGCGTTCGACTCGTGTTTGTGTAAATAGCAAAATGTCTTCGGCCTAGGCAACGCGGCCATCGCTGTTCTAAATTCTTTGCTACAGCCATTAATCTTTTTTACCATATCATTCAAAGAGGGTTGGACCAGACTTACAATTTCAATTCAAATCGGCTCGTAAACAACTTAACAATTGAGCCACTGAATAACTTAGCAATTTGAGTGAGTTGTCACTAATAGCTACAAGGCCTTAAGCTTTCACTTGTTAACAATTAATTTAAGGTAATTTAGTCAAAAGACTTAATCCGTTTCTGGTTAAGGCTAAAGAGAATGCATGGAACAAAAGTTTCTGAAGACCCGAGCCGAACCTAAGCTTCTACCAACTTCTGCTGAATTATGCTTATCTTGGAATTTATGCAGTCAACGGCCCTTGTTCATCAGAACAACTTGCTCCCTGATCAAGTATAAATTTGCACTGATCCTTATGCTGAACTCGAGTGATGCGGTATCATAATAGCTAATTTGTAGTATCATGATAGAAGGAAGAGCATGTATCGAAGAAATATTATGCTACTTTGAAGTGATACTGCTTCCACCAACAGTAATTGTGTTTCGGTAGGCATGCTATCGATAACATTATGCGCATTTTTTGCATTAATTGCAAAGATAAGCTTTTCTATCGGCTGTAAACAATTATAATAAATTCTAAATAATAATTAAGCCTTATTGTGACTTCGTATATGCAAAATTCATGTTGACACGGGACGCTAATGTGTCTACGCCGCGCCATTAAAAATTCAACGCCCCTTGACGTTAAAATTGTAGCACTTCGTTCAGCAGAAACTATTTGATGCACAAATTTTTTTCTGATACTTGCTCAGTGTTGTGTTTGTTTTCATCAAACAATGTTTTTCGGGTGTAAGTAAAGAAATGAGGTATCAAACAAGAACATATCTTTTAGACGGTCAAATGTTGTAGAACTATCTAATGCCCAAAGATGTCTTTATTATCACGAGAGGACGGCGAAGATTGAATTTGCTACCACAGGGCTAAAAAGTGTTACTTTCTCACCAAAAGTTCAACTAACTTTATTGATGCGCTCTTGACTTGATGAACCATATAGAAAATCTCGAATATTTAGACTAAAGCCTTGCACGAGTCTACTCGAAGTGCCCTTCGAATCCCCTTTCAAGAAAAACAGTTTGAATAAATCAGCTAAGGAAATGTTTCCGATTCGAATAGTTCAGCTGTTGCCTTTCTATAATAAACTATTCGATTCGTTCGAAATAAAACAGCTCAACGGCTCACATGCATGAAATGCTTACTGCCCAGGAATGTCTGACGTTGAACCCTACGCAGGGTTCGGAATAATAAAAAAAATTGTTATAATGAAAATCGTTAATGCCAATCAAGTGAAAAATCGCGCCAAGATCAACGCATAAGCGCATTTCGCAACTTAAGGATCTCCACGGGAACGGCTTTTCAAGGCCACCAATGACCATGCATAATTACATAACTATGATTATGACAATACTGAACCGCGATTAATACCATGGATGACCAATAGTAAAGAATATAGTCAAGATCGTAAAGAATTTTTAAACCTCTTTGCGTGACTGACAAATCATTAAATAGCGGAAAAATACCAAAAAGGATAAAAATAGTAACAATGCCAAACAAACTTTACTCCCAATCAAGTGAAAAATCATGCCAGGATCAATGCCATGGATCTCCATGGTAATAAGACCGCTAAAAAGTTAAGAAACTGTTTTTCAACACCACAAATGACCACACATAACTACATAGCCATGAGTGAGCTGTGGCTCACTAGCCGAGAGCCAGTTGATGGCTTACGGCTCACGAGCTGTACCACTCAGCTCAGAGCCAAGAACTGAGTGTAATGAGCCGAGAGCAAAAGCTGGCTCACGAGAGCTGCGAGCAAAGAGCGATTTCGAACCCTGACGCTACGAGATATTTATTCATTTAGTTTGTTTGTTCTAATTGCTTTGCTGACATGAACTGTTTGAACTGAACTGTTAAAACAAACCCTACGAAATATTCCTAATGATAAAAGCTATTGAATCGATGAATCTTTGACTCAGATCAGAATCAAGCATGAACTGATTTTAAACTCCACTCGTGCAGAGCTCTAGTTTAGACATTTTGAACGTACAACGAAACGTTTTGGTTAAACACCAAACATTTCAATGAAACAGTCAAATCGCAAGTATCAAAATATCCATATAGATTTTTGTCTAACGTTTCTAGCTTGATTTCAGTCCTCTTTTCTTTTCGAAAATCATGGTGTTTACAATTCTTTGTTTTCCTGTTTTTCCACTCCAAAGTCACACTTCTGAATTTAGCAATGACGACCGAATGCATTTTCATCATATTTCTGGATTTTTTTCTTCTCTCTTTTTTTTTTGTATTCAAAACGAAAATAAACACACATTGCATAGTAAAAGTGCCCCCAGTTCGTCTCAGAGGCCCATAATAATCAATCCAGTAGTAGACGATGGCATCCCATGAATTTCAAGCCTGTTGCTCTTCTATGGCGCTTCGGTCAATTGAACTGGTAGAAAGTAATAAATATTTTTATGACTTGTAGTTTTTTTTTTTTTACTGTTTTGAGGTAACACAACATTGTGATTAACAATAAGTTGGCGGCGAATGAGTTGGCAATTATTCTTTTCTTTTTATTGTGTATACCCTTGCAGAGGGTAACTGCGTCCAAATAAGTATATATTGTATATGCTCTAACTTTTCGCAAAATCTTGAAATTCAGTAAAACTTGTGTGTTAAACTTGATTATCAAGAAGCGTCATATGAATTAAATTTTTGTAAGAACATAATTGAAACTTCTATTTATGTAAGTGTATTTAAACTTCGGCTCTGTTCTTATTTTTTTCATTTTCTTTGAAGTTAGTCACGTTTCTCCCTTTGCATTTTATGTCCAATTTTCTAGTTATCTTTTCTAATTACGTGATGGGTTAAAAACAAACTCTTTAAGTTGTGTTCTATTACCACAAGATTAGCTCATACCTACATATTCACATTATGCTGTTCAAACAATTCTTGAAATTGCTATTAAATGAATGAAACTGGTACACATTGTTGTGTATTGTGTTGCCATGCGAGGGCAGTGTCAGAAGTAGACAAACAGCAAATGTATATGATATGTATTGTATTCTAATTTCTGTATGTACATAGTTTCCTTATTTAGCTCAAAACTGTTTTTTCTTCCGATCGTTAAATATATGTTTATGGTGGGAATTTTCATGAATAGAAATGATCTTTATTGCTTGGAAATCTTTATTCTTTACTCAGCGACCTTAATTCAGTTAAAGTCCTCATGGAGTATCTGTTTGCTACTGTATTTGAGTTATCTAAGATTCCTCTCTATTAAAAATATAGAAATAGACTTATGTTTTCAATTACAGTTTTCAATTATAGAGTCAAAAACAAAACAAGAAAGAAAGTCGGTCACGGCCGACTATAACATACTCTGTGCCCTTAATGTCGCAGCTCGCAGTTGCTCACGAGTTAAACGCGCTCATCTCTAAGTTTCTCTCTCTGTCTCTCTCTCTCACACTAAGATTGCCTCTGTCGAACGGAATGCTGAGGTTATGGGTGGGGGTGTTAACTGGTCGTTTTTTGCTCATAACTTGAGTATCGTTCATCCGATCTTTATCATTCCTTCAGAAAATCGATAAACGATTGATTACTAGATTTCTCTAGAAGGTACGAATAATCTATCATCAAAACTGTGGGAGACATGACGTTTTTTTCCAAATTTCGGGGGCGAGAGGGGGCGCGTCAAAAATTTAAAATAAACTTGATCTGCCTGCAAGTATAAGAAATATATGTCCCATACATGTCAAACCTCTATCTCTTACCATCTCTGAGAACTCTTCGTTCATACGGACGGATGGACAGACAGATAGACGGACATGGCTACAACGACTCGGCTGTTGATGCTGATAAAGAATATATATACTTTATAGGGTCGGAGATGATTCCTTCTGGCTGTTACATACTTTTGCACAAATTTAATATACTCTGTGTACCTTTGGTACAGATCTAGGGTCACGCCATTATAGTGCAATATTTTTGTCATACGCTCATCTCTAAGTTTCTTTTTCTCTCTCTCTAAGATTGTCTTTGTTGACTTGAGTATCGTTCATCCGATCTTTATCAGTCCTTCAGCAAATCTCTGTGTACCTTTGATACAGCTCATAATTATATAGACATGAAACCATTTTAACTTTCGCATAACTTTTGCAATTTCAAACCAAGTTTGTGATCACTGTAAGCTGTTGACTGTGCAGGTCCTGTTAAACGGCCTAATGGTAGACCATTTCAATCATCAAGCCCGTAAAGTCCCTCTGTCTCATTGCACCAGCTGCAGCTTACAAGAATCACGAGCCTTTATCGCAGCAGATAAAGCCTAACGGTTGAGGGATCAAATGAAGCAACAAATCATATGCGTTTAAAACCCAATGTTGTACTTACCCCTTAGCGAGGCTAAAAAATTCCTACCATGAAGAAGCCGTACAACATTGGCACTGCTTTGTTTGGGGTAATTCTGCTTTCTCAATAGCTAGCTCGTCAAGATTAACCAAGTGATGGCTGGTGAGTGGCTTACAGGACATCCTTATCACTTCAAATGTCCAGCAGACATCTCCTACCTGACACCAGTCAGCCTCTGGACACATCCAGTGCAATGCACCTCATTCCTGGTATTGGACTTGGGTGACTCCATAACCCACTCAATCATTCTCCTCTCCTTCCATTTTCATCTTCTTTCTCACCATCTTTTGTTTTGCTGGTTGTGCTGCAGCGAGTTGTGTGTATGTGTGTTCCTACTGTGCAAGAGGACCTGGATTCGATTCAATTTCAATTTAAATTTTCTTTAAAATTTGGGTAGTGGGTTATAGGGGGGGGGGGGGTCGAATCCCCAAGGTCCAGCCCCAGGAAGGCTGCGCATGTACTGAGAGCATTCGGACAGTTGAGGGGGTGGCGAGTGTCATGAGGGCTTCCTCTGCATTTTGGCCATTCATCTGCAACCTCTGTGTTAATCCTCGCTAGGTAGCTGTTGAGGGAGCAGGAATAGCCCGATTTAAGCTGGGCAAGAGTGGTCCTAGGCAACTGAGTGGTGGTAAACGACACCCTAGAACAACGTTGCTCTTGACCCCATTTATGGTGCGTTCAACTGTCCTCTTGTGGATTTCCTCTCTCACGTGTTGGGCTTCGAGGGTAGTTGGCATTGTTAGTCAGTTGGGTAACCTCTGGCAGGAAAATCCTGACGTCTTGCCTGCTTGTATATGAGGGGAGGGGGACCTTGAGCGAGGTATCATTTGCCTGGTCCTCCACAAGGCTTATCGATCATAGTGCAGTTGGCTCTGACTTCAAATAGAATACAGGAACACATTTTGGATACCAACAACAAATGTACCGTTGCTATAATTGAAAAGATGCACAAAATCATTTATGCACATATACTTATTTCACTGAGGTATGTATTATATATGTAAAGAGGGAAAAAAACCTGTTCAAATATTTATTAAATTGCCGTCAACTCAAAACAAGAACGAAAAATTTCCAAATTTTAGGAGGATAAATGTTCTTAAAATGAAGAAAGTTCAACTCGATCGAAGAAAAATTGTTCTTAAAGTGAGACTCCATTCTTACACTGCTTTCGACAGCGTTTGTGCTCATCTTGAGTCCAATGTTCTTGAGTTTTCCCCTCTGTATGTATGTAACCGAGAATTGTTTAAATATTCAAATCACATTTCGAATTTCTCTATCTATCTCAATGACGCCCCCACAACATTTCAACAGAGTGTCTCAGCGAAACAAACAATTGCGTATACGCAGCGTTGTCGCATATGAATAAATATCGGATTGGCTGTCTGTCTGCTTGTATGTATGTATGTATGTATGAATGCTTCATACAATCAATTATACTTATTATAAGGCAACACAACGTCAAACTCATTGACTAATCGAGCCCAGCAGCTAAAACGGAATATGCAAAAAAAGCCACACACAATTGAAAAGTGTAAATGGACACCCCAACAACAACAACAACAAACGGCAAATTGTGAACTGCACACGAATATTTGTTAACGCTCCATTGTTAAATGATTACGACAAATTTAATTGAATTTTTTTTTTATTTTTTTTTTGTTGAAACTAACTTACAAACTGAACTGAACTTATCATCGCTGATGAATGCCAATTCATTGCTTTGATGGAATATGCCAGCAACAGACAACATACTGATGATGATGATGATGACCACGCCCACACTACTCCACATCCAAAGAGCATACATATTTATGTACATTATATGTATGGTAGGCATTCGACTTTTTGGTTTCTCAGCAGACATGGCGTCGCCCCATGACGCAGTGAAGGCAAAGTTGAGTTTCTCATCTTGAAGACGTTGATGATAATGATCAACTTGTGGTGCGCTCGGCATTTATATCAATTATTGGACACTTGAGCCAATATATACTAAATATATATGTATGTACATGTACAAGGAGATCCACTGCCCCTTCTCCTCTGCATATATTTCACTAGTTGACCCTAGACATTCTATCCTTTCCAGGCATGTTTTTGTTTTGCTTCATTTGTTTGTATTAGAATTTGTGTCAATTGATTGATAGGTGGAGCGAAAGTGTTACTTCCCCACAAAAAAAAAGCAAGTTTTAAAAGCAATTCGAGGTTTTTCCACTGTTAGGGAAAGGTCTTTAAAACATGGAAACATGGAATTTAACGATAACAAACTTGCACGCTTTTACTACGTTTACACACCCCAAATTTGTCACGATTAATGCCCTTCAAAGTATGCAAGCTTCTTTTCCTTTTATTATAATATATACTAGAACGCAGACATTGATAGCCAGTAATGACAGTATCAAACATAATCCACACTGTATGTTCTTCCAGATTACCGTACCAGTTATGGGTATGCAATATAATCTGTGTTAAGCCAAATATTAAGTAAACATAGTTCTGAATCTTTCCTTTTCAAAAGCATTGCATTCTTTCAAGGGCACTAAGCACAATTAATTTTGTGTGTATAAACGTAGTATTTGTTTCAAACGCTATTAATCAAAAGTAACTTTTTCTTTATATAGATTTATATAGATATAGATTCATTAACATTATAAATAACACTAGGCAACAAGGTCCAGTATATTAAAGGGTTGGTAATGATTCTAGATGATTTTGATGAAATGGTCCATCAGGTCGAGATTTTTAGTAATTTGAGCTTAAAGTTGCAATAAGTGCTTATTTTGACCCTTTCCAGGCGCGTTTTGTGGGGGACCAATACTTTTGTTTTGATTTTTTTTAAAACTATCGTAAATTACTATTTCTTAACTATAAAATAAACTATCCCAAAGAATTGTACGATTTTTTTTAAGCGAAGATATACCATTTTAAATAAATAGTCTCGATAATAATAAAATAACAAAACTGTCTACTGCACAAAAGTATGCCTTGCAGAAACAGTACACCCGGCTAGTAATTTGTATAGAATTTCAACGAAAATTTTCAACAAAACCCATTGCATACATTGGGACTGCTACAATATATTGGGTTTTTGTGAACTCCGATACAATTACTAAAAATGGTATATCTTCATTGAAAACAAGAAAGAAAGTCGGTCAAGCCCGACTATAACATACTCTGTACCCTTAACGTCTCAGCTCGCATTTGCTCACGAGTTATACGCGCTCATCTCTAAGTTTCACTCTCTCTCTCTCTCTCTCTCTGACTAAGATTGACGTTCAATAGAATGCTGCGGTGGTGGGTGGGGTGGTGCTGGGTGTTTATTGGCCGTTTTTTGCTCATAACTTGAGTATCGTTCATCCGATCTTTATCATTCCTTCAGCAAATCGATAAATAATTTTATTTACAAGGTATCTCTAGAAGGTACGAACGATCTATCTTCAAAACTGTAGGAGATATGACGTTTTTTCAAAATTGCGGGGGCGGGAGGGGGCGTGGCAAAAATTGAAAATAAACTTGATCTGCCTGCAAGTATAAGAAATATATGCCCCATACATGTCAAACCTCTATCTCTTACCATCTCTGAGATCTCTTCGTTCATACGGACGGACGGACGGACGGACGGACGGACGGACGGACGGACGGACATGGCTATATCGACTCGGCTGTGGATGCTGATCAAGAATATATATACTTTATAGGGTCGGAAATGATTCCTTCTCCCTGTTACATACTTTTGCACAAACTTAATATACTCTATGTACCTTCGGTACAGAGTATAAAAATCGTAGAACTGTTAGGGATACTTTATTTCAAAGTTAAGGAGTATTTCTTTCCGCAAGTCAAAACAAAAGTATAGGTTCTCCTCAAAACGCATATAAAAAGAGTCAAATAAGGCATTTTTTGTATCCTTAAGTTCAGATTACTAAAAATCTCAGTACTAAATAACTAAATTCAGCACACGAAAATCATTACGAATCGATAATTTTGTTGCCTTGTGTAATCGCCAAACGGCAAATAGTCGCAAATTTTGGTCTCCTTCAAACGGATGTTTGCATATTGCCCACTGAATCTAGCTAATTAATTAGCAATGGGCAATGCCAAATTGAAAGGATGCACTTAGCTAGAACAAATTCGTGGAAATGGGATTTGGTTAGGCAAACGTAATGAATGCAATTTTCCAATTTCAGTGAATTATAGAGAGCTATTTTCAGCAATTTCCAAGAAATACCTGAGTTTAGTTAAGTGAGGTGTTTTCAACCGAATGCATGCACTGAGTACACTGAGTTCTGCACGCCCTTCATTAGGCTTTGCACAACTGCTTTTGTGACTTTCCGACTTGCCCTTATCCAGTTTATTTTCATCTCATTTATGTTTTCGGCATCTTTAGCGTGCTTCCTTAAATTTCTTTTGACAATAACCCAATCGTAGTCGTAGCTCTGGACAATTCCTCTTAGCGCACAAATTAATGCTTTTTTCATTAAGGTGTGCCTGTGTGGCTCGAGACTAGAACGCGGATGCAATATACGGCCAAACACACACTAAACACATTATGTTTTTAATAAACTGGTATATAAGGCGTTTTTCAAGCCCTCTTTCATGTAAATATAGGGCTTTTATGGCGCCCTTTGTTAAAAAAAAAACTTGGTGCAAATGGCCTGCCAAATCAGCACCTTATGCCCAAATTTTTCCATGTGAATTGCCGACACAGACTCCTCAACAGTACTGCCTCTCTCTTTAGTGTAAAATTGTGGACCGGGTAAAGTTGTTGAGTCCAATTTCACACATTTTTTTTGTCGTCCATCACAATTCATTCGACTGCATCATTTGCACAACTGAGCATTTTGCTTTCCCACTACTTCTAGTCGCTGCCTTTTTTTTAATCCTTTGGTTTTTGTATGTCTTTAGGTTATTCCTTTGCTTCACCCTTTGTATCATTGACACGCTTGTGCCCGTTTTATTTTTGTTAATTAAGGTTAGAACCGATTGTTCATAATTGTTTGGCTTGGCAATGCTGTTTGCCAATCTTGTAAATGTTTTACATGTGTCAAAATGAACCGCTTAATTTAAAATAGTTTTAGTTTTAAAATCTCCTGCTATTATTTGACGCCTGTAAGTAGAAATCTCGCTTATGTATGATCCAAGCAAGGACCAGTGTAAGCCATTCAGTAGATCGACAGCTGATACTGCTTGAACCAAAATAGCGAAACCTTATCTCCTTCAAAATTGGACACATAGCAATAAAATGCAGCACATCTTCTCTCACGTTCAAATTGCAAAGAGTGCAGTGATCATCACTTATGTGGGGTTAGTAGCCCAGTTTGCAGCATCTCGCATCTGACCTTGAGACAGTCTCGAAGTAGTCGCTGAAATAATTGTTTTCACCCAGATTGTAGTTCAATTGTTTATAAGTATATGAGCCTGACATCGCTGGTCCGATCCTATTCTCGCATCTGATTCTATGTTGTGCATCCATATTTGCTACAATTATTGCGTGCGATTTTTGCCAGCTTTCGACTTCGTCGATGTGGGATTCTGCTCCGTACTCGACAAAAAGCGATCGGCACACTGCAAAGCATTATGACTTTTCCGCAAGGAGGTGCTTGGCTCTAATCTTTAGCAGTCTTTGATCCGTAAGTCGTATCACTTTTGCCATTTAGTTAAAATGCCTGCTGAGCGTATAGTGGTGTAGAGTGGGTAAGCCGGTTTCTAAGTGCAGAGCGTAATTGGGAGTGTTCTGTGGCAGTTTTAATATTTTTTTCAAATACATGCGACTCAGTTTTTCGACTTCCCCATACTCGTTAACTCTGACGCATAGAACATAATAACACCCGATGTTGCCTCAAAAAGTTTATATTTGGCGCTTGCTTTTATTTGCCGTTTCCCGTGAAAAGTGTTCCATGTGCTGTTTATCGCCCTGGTGGCTTCTTTGCGATTGTTGATCAGGTGCCTTTCCATATCCATATTTTGGGTGAGAGTCACGCCTAGATACTTAAACTCCTGTACAATCTTGAGTTGTTTTTCCTTAAGGAACCACTTTTCGAGTTTCGATTTTCACAGTTTATTCGAAGTCTCCATTTATCACACAATTCTGCGGTCTTGTTTTCCATGAGTTATAGTTCTCTCGGGGTTTCCACCATCAGCCCCATATCATCCGCATACATTAAGATTTTGCATGTTGCACCTTCTGGAAGCTCTGTATGGAGATCATCTATATAGTGTGCGAACAACAGCGGGCTCAAAAAAAATCCCTGTTTGACATTAAAGCCACTCTGAGCATTTGCTGCCATCCCATGCCTAAGTTACCTAGCCTAAACACTGCACTAAAATCTCAAAAACAAGTAGAGCTTCTTTTGTTATTCCAGGTATGGTTTCCCAATGGTGGTTAGTACAAAGAAGGAGTTTATAGTATTGTATCCCTTTCTGAAACCCGCTTAGTACTCGCTTAAGAGCTCATTGTTTTCTACACATGTTGTCAGGCGCTGCAGCAGTACTGCTGCGTACACCTATGTCATTGCATTTTGGAACGATTTTCCTCTTTAGTTTGCAGGTATTTTGGGTTCGAAAGCTCACAAAGTGAGCTTTGCAGTTTCTTTTCGGTACATTCCTTAACAACAACCACAAGACAGCGATGAAGAAAGTAAGTGTATTAAGCACTTGTTATACAACAACAATTGTGCACCCAGAGCACAGGCTGTGCAGTAGGATCGACAGGTTTCAAACAGCATTAATCAAGTTTTAGCTATAAATATTCAATTTAATGCCCTTACGATTCCGACTTCAAATTATTTATTGTTCCGCTTGAAATAGAGGAATAATGGGCCATTGGCTGTTCAAATGTAATACAGTCAAGTCAACTAGCTTCAATCAAATTTCTTCCAATTTTGCAGTCATTGTGCATATAAACAAGTAACAAAGTCGGTCAAGTCCGACTTTAGCATACTCTGTACCTATAGTAGCAGCTGAAAGCAGCGCTGCTGCTTCGCTGCGGCAGCGAACATTGTTTTCGTCATACCTTGAGTGTCGTTCATTCGATCTTTGCCATTTCTCTAGAATGCACAAACCATCTATCTTCAAAACTGTGCGAATTGCGGGGGCGGCAGGGGGCGTCGCAAAAATTCAAAATAAACTTGATCTGCCTGCAAGTATAAGAAGTATATGTCCCATACATGTCAAACCTCTAACTCTTACCATCTCTGAGATCTGTGCGTTCATACAGACGGACATGTCTATATCGATTCGGCTGTTGATGCTAATCAGGAATATAAATATACTTTATAGGATCGGAAATGATTCCTTCTCCCTGTTACATACTTTTGCACAAACTTAATATACTCTCTGTACCTTTGGTACAGAGTATACAAATTGAACTACACTTGGCTTTGCTTGACAATTACAAGGTGTACTACGCCCAACATTGGGTGGACTGTCTTCGTATGTCGCCCCTCTCCCACTCATCAACAAACATAAATAAAAGCGGCCTGGTGACAAGGGGTAAAATATTTGGTCAGTCGGTGACTGATAGTGATTCGAGGAGAAGTCGTCGCCTCGTTTCACACTCTCATCTCTGAGTCCCACATAGAAAATGTTCGATATTGAAGTACTAACGTACTGGAGTATGTGGGCATATGCCATCATCCTTATTCCTTCTCGTATCCAAACACACACACACACACTTACGTATATGTATTTATTTTTTATACAATCGGTTATAAAATAAAAGGAAGAGCGAACGTCAGTCGGTGGACAGGAGGAGCAGATGTAGGGGGCTTCGTTCATACGGTGGTGCCCACTCAATGGGGCTCTTTCAATTGCCGGGCTCTGCTGCCTGCTGCTATTGCGCGAGCTTAATATGAATTTCATACATGCATACAAAGCCAATTTTTCTTTTTTATTTATTTTTATTTTTTTTTTGTTGGATTTTAGTTTAGTCGCATGGACTTTGCGTTGTACTTTAGTTTAGTTGCCGTTGGCGTACGGTGCGCGCAGATTTCGCGGCATATTTATGCAAATCATCTGGAAAGAGATTCAACGGAGATCTCTGTGAGTTCGGTTATCAACAAAATTAACATAAATTATGTGATTTTTTTTCGATAAGTGATGAGTGATAAGTGCGAGACCTTGAAACTTACATATGTGCACACACCGACACACATTAGAGCAAAAGTTCAAGTGCTTTCAATAAGAGCAAAAGATGAAAGCAGCCTCCGACAACAACAGAATTTCTACTACAAAAAGCGTGACTTTAAAAGGTTTTCCAATCATCCAGAGAGCTTGATTACATTTTCTTTGCTGCTGGGGATTGTGGGCTATGGGTGGGGGTGGGGGTGGGGCTAGCGCAACAGTAATTATCTTAGTTGTCGTCTGAATGGATTCGCATTTAAAAACGAGGTCAGTCTCAATGGCACCAAATCTTTATCTAATTTCTACTTGAAGATGAACAATCAGAGTGAAAGAAATAGCAACTAGTTGAATAGAAAATCGTGCCATCCAATGATTTAGATTGATAGATCTATAGTTAAATAGCTGACTTTGGTTGGTAACATTATGATACCCTATGATGCGTATGATAGTGCCGAGTGCCGTTAGTTTTATTATTTTAAGAAATCAATCAATATCTTTATCATTCACATTCATAGGAAGAGAGTAACTTGAAAAAGGCGATCGCGCAAAAAACAACAACAATATGTACGAATACTTACGTTTTCATAAAAAGGGAAAGATGAGGAACGAGAAAGAGACAACGCAGCTAACTAAAATCTTTACCTTCTTCATCCTTTCTTTTATTTGTTATGCAAATTGATAACTAATAGCCGGTTATGTTAATAAAGGTAATAAAAGGGTAAATTTGAAAGTGTTTTTACGGTTTTAATCTCTGCAGAAAAGTAATAAAATTAAAAAGCTCCAGTGCGTCTCAGTGAATACTAGTAGAAATTAGGTCATTCGAGACACATCAGTGAGACCAATGGGCTTAGAACTTACCCATAAACCAAGAAAGGAGTATAAGGCTCCTAACTGATAATTGTATACTATCGATGGGCACCCAATGGACCGTTGCTTCCTCGACGCCCGGTCCTTTACGAATCTACCAAGACCTCGATAAATCAGCAGCTAATAGACTGGTCCAAATTGAAAGCAGAACGGTTCATGGGTGCTGAAAGCAAGATGTAACATGATCTGGCTCAACGGAAATAAATACACTTTTCAACAAGGTAGAACGAACATTTGTGAGTTTTGCAACACCAATGAAATCGAGGACATTTGACACTTCACAATTGTATTCGAGTATAGATTGCTTTTTTTTGGGAAATTGCTTTATAAGTGAAAGAGAAATTATAGATTTGCTAAATGATCCGTTTCAACATAACTGGAAGAATTTAACACTATTTCTGCAACATGCCAATAGATACAGAAAACATGGAATGTGCTTAGTTCACTACTTTTTAAGCAAAAGTTAGCTAATTGGTGCAACTTGATAGTTGCTCCCATACCCCAACAATTCACTTATATTAGGATTGGAAGTGGCAAACATGTTTTACTCCATAACAAAATAATTTATATATGAAAAATATTTATCCATAAAGTCTTTAGACTCTAGAGTCTAGACTCTAGGCACTAGATTCATAAGAGAGAAACCACAAGTCTAAGCGAATCGATCGAATATGGTACAGTCGGTAATAAGAGACGCCGAATTTTGCGTTTTAATTTTGCAGGCACTGCCAAATTCTCGACACAACAAACAATACAAGTAAGATTGTTGGTCAAGCCCGACTATTATATACTCTGTACCCCCAAAGTTTGTATATATATGATCAATTTAAGTCAGAAGCCATACAAAGTGGCAAATATTGAAAATAAACTTGATCTGCTTGCAAGTATAAAGAGAAGAGTTTATATCCCATACTTTTGCACAAACTTTATACCTCTAAATTCTGTGCACCTTTCGTGGAGAGCAAGGCTACAAACCTCTAAAATTTTACAGGAGGTTCGGTCCCGTGGTTCGAACCCGTTTTAAGTCTAAGGTTCGGTTCCTAGAACCCCTGAACCCAAGGTTTTGGTTCGAACCGCGGTTCGCTTGAACATAAAGGAATAGTTTCGATGTATTCCATGTGTAGAAGATTTGTTGAACACATGGGATAAAAATAGAACAATGGGATAATAAGCATTGTATCTTCCAAGAGCTTTTCATCTATACTAGCTTTTATATTAGAAAGATTAAACTTAAGTGTTAAAAAGGCTCATTCAACTGATAACTGAGTTGCTGGAACAGCAAGTATAGTTAAGTCAATATCTTTTTAGTCCTCGTTTTGTTGACCTTTGTTGTATTATAAGTTTTCTTGGACAATTTTCGAAGAAATCTTTAAAATCATTTAAAGATTTTATATTTGATATTATTTTATTGCTTTCATAAACTTCTCTTCTTCACAATCAGACGTTGAGTCATTTAAAGATGAATTTGGAAAACTTTTATTAAGAATTTCTTTTTTGGAGCTTTAGCATGTCTGCCAGAAGTCCACTCAGATATTCTTAGGTCGAGCTCTTTTAAAGAACTCTGAATGCAAAAATTTTGAAGAGTTAGAAACATTCGCATATTTGGTAGGTTGAGTTCCATCGCGTCACACAGTCTAGCACTGTTTTTTTTATAGTGTGAGTACGGAGCTTCTTACAAAGTGTGCGAACTCTATTAATGTCAAACTGAACTTCCTTAAAAAAAACGTTAACTACCAAATTAAGCACAACGAACTGTAATTATAGAGTCCTTCATGGAATCTTTTGAGGTAGCTTGGTCATCGTCCAAATCAAGAAATGCTTTTGATTCACATGAGCAACCTTCATCCACATTACATCCTACCCAGCATTTTATGAAATTTTTGATCACATTCGAGTCTTTTTGGAGTCCTCTGTCTGATTAAGATAGTTATAATTGCGCTCGTTTTCTGATCATAAATGATACTTTGGTCGGGAGAAAATGGTTCCCTAGCCGCGACTCTTCTTGAAGAGTCGTTTATAACCCATTTTACTGATCAGTTTCGACTCATTTTCGACTCATATTTCCAATCATTTGCGAGTGTTTTTCGTCATTTTTTAACAAATCACATTTTGAGCATATGCATGACTTATTTTCGAGTCTTTCTTGGATCGCACATGAAATAAATATCTTTTTAATCATCAAAAGGGCTTGAAAAAGACTCAACAAGGTGATTCTTGCTAAAACGATCTTCCAAATGCTAGGTAGGATTCTTCATAGTTGCATTTCTTTTCTGCTCTGCAGTTGTCATTTAAAAGTTCTCCTTCTCGAACCAGCTTTGATCCATTATCGACGGTGATAGTATAAATCTGACCTAGAGAAATGTCGTGATAGCAGTCCAATTATAAGAAATTTCTATATTTCCCTGTATGTGTCGTTGGAAAAACTACCTAATTTTGTGAATCGAACGTAATTTTTCGAAAAAGTGGTCTGGTTCAGGTTCGAGGAGTCCGAAATATTAGGGGTTCGGTTCATGGTCCGGTTCGTCGGACCCAAAAATCCTGTTATGTTCAGCAGAACAATTTGCTCCCTGATTAGGGCCCGATTTCTTTTCTTCCATAGCTGCTATGTGTCATCTATCTTGTTAAACTGCTTCGCTTCTGTTCAACTCGGCTTGCATCGCTGAAAGTTTGACATCATATTTTGAGTGCTTTAAAGCTCTCTTGAGATTTTACAAAAACTTTAAGCGCCCCATACACCACACAAATTTTAGCGCCAAACGCTAATGTGTCCTAGTGAAATATGGGGTATGCGTCACACGCACGCAATGCGTGTACCTATTTCACTAACACACATTAGCGTTTTGCGCAAAAATTTATGTGGTGTATTCGACGCCTTAGAATTGATCATCCCACGTTGCTGTAATGCAGCGGTGGGTACCAAAATCTAAGAGAAGAGCGTAGGTATGCTTGCTTTTTGCGCCGAATAATTTGCCAGAAAGTGTCTCTACATGCCCATCGCATTTGAACCAGTTTTTCTTACTCAAAATCATAAGGCTATTAACAAGTTATAATATTGGTCGTTTTTTTTTTTTTGATTTTCGATAAGTGTCGGTATTTTTATAGTCGCAAAATTTATAAATAAATATGTTTATTATAGTCCCTTCTGCGCAGTTCTATTGCTGCCCATCTTTGGGGGGGTAGCAAGGTAGCCAGTCAAACACCAGCAAATTGTTCTGTCCCCCAGCAAATAAATAACAACTCTTTGGCATTATCTAATAGATAATAGATAATAGCTAACCATAGGCTTTGTACGTATAGAGTATGCCAAATATGTACATATGTGGGATTCCAGTTCCAAAAACCATTGACACAAGTGGTGACTCGATTTGTGCTGATTTGTTGTTGCTTATCGATAAAAGCCTGAAATGAATGAGCTGTATCTATAGGGCATTCGTACATATTTACAATACAGACAGCCAGACATATGTACATACCTATCTATCTATTACATATATTGTTTGTGTGAAAGACTTTTGTGTGTTTGTGTGGAATTTCGCGCTTTATTGTCTGCTTGTTGTGAATGCACTTGTTGTTGCTTTTGTCGGTTATTGTCTGATTTGCGTTTTGCCAACTCTTTCGACTCTTTGCAATTAACAAGTCATAAATAAAAATGTTGACACATTTGATAAGCAAAGCTTCATCGAGTGCAAAACCTGCCAGCCCCAAACTGTGTCGGATTTTTGCATTTTGCGCGTTATCGTTGCCTGATATCGATTTCGATTTCACTGAACTGCGCGACGCGAACGACGTCAATAACAATTCTCAATTATTGTCCTACCTGTTCGGTTGGCGCCGCCTTTGTGTGTTCTTCGCATGAATTTTCATCCGATTAAAATTGTTGATTGGAATCGTTCCCTGAACTGAATATTTAAATAAAATAATTGAAATTTGCATTGCCATTCGAATGCAATAATAAAATTCTACGAATTTGTCTCGGACTAATTTAGTTGAAAATATAATTTAGGATTGCAAAGGCTCTTTAAATCCGAAAGAGGTTTACTGACGGCTGAGTGAACTCTAGATAGACATACCAATAGCAATTTATATTGTTCAACCAAGTTTGATAACGAGAAAGAAAGATGAAACAAGTAAGAAAGTCGGTCAAGCCCGACTATAATATACTCTGTACCTGCAGTAGCACTTTCTTTTAGTCGTAACTTGAGTATCCTTCATCCGATCTTTGTCATTCTGAAGTTTATATAGCTTTGCAGCTTGTACATTTTTTTTTAAATAATGGATTTTAATGTTTTTTATACACCAATTTTATTTTTGCTTCGAACAATGCTTGATGAGGGATTTTCCAAACTGGCCAATAGATGGCGCCACTACTTGTTTTGCTAGTTAAGGGATTTACTTGGACATAACTTGAGTATAGTTCGTACGATCTGTATCATTCCTTCCTGACTAAATATCTCTAGCAGGTACGAACCATCTATCTACTTAACTGTGGGAGATATGAGGTTTTTTACAAATTGCGTGGGCGGCAGGGGATGTGGCGAAAATTGAAAATAAACTTGATCTGCCTGCAAAAATAAGAAGTATATGTCCCATACATGTCAATCCTCCATCTCTTACCATCTCTGAGATCTGTGCGCTTAAAACGACATGGCTATATCGACTCGGCTGTTGATGCTGATCAAGAATGAATATACTTTATAGGGTCGGAAATGTTTCCTTTTCCCTGTAACATACATAGTTCTAGAGATATTTAGTAATCAATATTATTTATGAAGAAATAAAAAAGATCGGATGAACGATACTCAAGTTATGAGCAAAAAAAGGCCAGCTAACATAACCCCCCACCCACCACCACAGCATTCCATTCAACAAAGACAATCTTAGAGAGAGAGAGAAACTTAGAGATGAGCGTATAACAAAAATATTGCACGTTAATAAGACTTCGCGACGCTCCGCAGAAAGGCAGCCGGAGTGCCGAGTACCTGAGGGCCATAATGTTTGCAATGACATGTTTCCAAACCATGAACCGCCCTCTCTATGTGTCTTCTGAATAACTATTTCATGTATTATATCATAATCGGTAGCAAATGCGGGCGACGGGCTAAACAGAAACAAAGTATATTATAGTCGGGCTTGGGCGACTTTCTCCCTTGTTTTTAATATGACGAAAACCCATAAATCTCATTGAACAATAGTTCCGTATATCCTGCTTTGGGGTTTTTCCCTTACCAAATCGAAAGGGACCTATTACAAAAAATCTTTATAAGTGTATCCAAAATTCTTCATTGCTTTGTCATTTCCCTCATTTTCTGCTTAACTAAATTCTCTGACCTATTTAATGGCGAAACCAATTGAATTTGTCTATTTACTTTGGCATTGACAATTCCCAAGAAAATTGCTAAAGTTGTGCCATTTTCTCTGGCCATCAACAGCACACAAAGCGCCTGTGACTGGCTCTGGCACCTGAGACTTCCACAGAAAACGGAGAGCATATTAAAGTGCATTGTGCATTCACTTTTTCAATCAAAGACAATATATTTCCTCCTTTTAGATTTTCCTGATTTTTGAGTGCAGCATTTATGGATTTTTAATTGAATTTTCAATTACTTTAGGCTACTCTCTTTGTGTCAACTTTTACAACCTTGCCGCCAGGAGCAGCAGCACTTGAACAAAAAGGCTTTCAAAGTCAATTTAAAAACTTATATCCTGGAGCCACTGACAGAGACCATAAAACAATGTTAACTATTTTTATCTTTGCACTTTCATTTATGTTGGTAGAAAGCAAAATGTAACCAAGTATATTAATTTTGTTGTTGCATAGTTAAACTGATTTTCCACCTCGAGGCTGACCTTATACCGCAGCCCATTGGCAAATGCCTACTATGTGTGTGTATATGTGTAAAAGCATCCTTTGACAATCTTTTTCCGCATCAAATTGAATTACTTTGCCTGCCTCTTTTTGCTGTGTGCAATCTAATTTGTTCGCAAAGTTGAGTGCCAGCCGGGAGAGGTTTATTTTTTTTTTTTGTTCTATGATTTCCCACTCCCAGTCGTGCGCTGGTCATGTCATGGTCATTAGCTCTGACAAGTGGAAGGGCTAATGCTGGTGTTGCTGCTGCGGTTGTTGTGTGAATAAAAGCCGAGTATGGAAATTTCACTTGCATTGTTTCGTTTGACTAGCAAAAAGGGACGTCATGCACTAGCGCTCCGTGGTTTTACATGTAGATTAACAAATGTAGATGGAAGTGACAGAAAATCATTTTTTATCACACATTGAGTAATAGTGTACTTAAAGACTTGGTGGGGGGGAGGGGGTTAGTTACTTAACGCACTTTTGGTGAGCAAATAGGTAATTTTCTCGCTGATAACTTATGTTCCTGTTACTCAAATGTGACAGAATAATGTGAAACTGGACCAAATGTTTCATTCATAGTCAAATTTTAGTGTGACCAGCCTAAATTCGACATTTCTAATGATAAGTTGTGCATTTTTTTTTTGGTATAACATTATCCATGACGTACTAATACATTTTGCATTCTCGCAGCTAAGAATTAATGTTGCACTTAACAGCACTTTTTTGGAGTCTATGTAAATGTCTGTGGACTGCATTTATTTTTGAACAGTTGAACTAACATTGACGCCACTCAATGTCACGTCGCCCCTCTTGTACTTTCAAACCATCAGCGATCAGCTCAACTTAAATTAAAAACAAGAAGCTTAAACTAGCATCGGTTGGGCCGTAATTTAATTACAGTGGCTCATGCTTGTTTTGAATTGCTTAATAAAAATAGCAAAAATACAAAGTATTAATATTATTTGCTACAGTGTGTAGTAGAAGTCAAGAGTCAGCTATAAAAATAGCAAAAATACGAAATATTAATGTTATTTGCTACAGTGTGTAGTAGAAGTCAAGAGTCAGCTAACTTCTGACTTTCATATCGACACAGTTTCCATATCTATTTGTTTTGGTATACCTATTGTTGTAGCAATATTATGTGCTACCAGCTGGCCGCACACTTTCGCTCTTGCTGAGATTTTCCACACTTTTCGCAAGTAAGTCAAACCTTTGCTCCATAAGAGCCTAACTTCAAAACTAGATTTAAAGCGTCAGATGTTAATCAACGTTGATCATGCAGTTTAATTTTGATGTTTCGTTATGTCAATGTCTTAAGCGGTGCTTTACCAATGGTTAATGTTCGAAATTTTAAAGTTCGAGGTCTTAAGGTGAACCTTGGTTCGGCACACGTTTCACCCAATTTATATAGAAAATCAATTAATTTGTTACACAGTACCACAAAATTCAACTTTTTTTAAAGCCTGGGAACGGGACAAATAAATTTTGAAACTAGAGGTATCAGGAGCAACACCTCATACCCAGTTTTCTTGATCAAGTCAAGTTCGCGTTTATTAGGCATTTATAATAGCAACACACAGCTACAACATCTGTTGCTGGTTAAAAAAAGATGAGAGTTAAAATTTTGGATAATTCACCACAGATGAAGGGAGCTATTACAATTGTTATACCAAATTCCCGCCTCCAATGGACAAGCGGTTAGTACTCCGACCAAAGAGGTCTAACTTAGAAAATGGAATCAATGGAAAACCACTCGATAGAATTTTTTAAGAATTTAAAAATGTGTCCTTAAGAGATGGTAACATGCATCGAATAACCGCGATAGCAAGTACCCTATTTGACTACACCCATTATCGAGTCCATTTAGACCATAAGCTAGAGATAAAAATTGAACCTGTCGAACCGGTTCAGAACCCGTATCGAACCGATTAAAAAATGGTTGGATATTTTACTGGTCAGGACCGGTATCGAACCGATTGGTTATATGGAGTTGGATATTTTACTGGATCAGGACCGGTACCGATATCTAATCGGTATCAAACCGATATCGAATTGTTATCGAACCGGTATCAAACTGGTTTTGAACCGGTTCCAAAGTGGCTCAGAACCATATTGTGGAAGTTATTTAAGGTATGAACTTTAAATTTTGTCTCTAGGTTGTTAATATGCAGTTGGATATTTTACTGGTTCAGGACCGGCTTAGAACCGGTTCAAAAGTGGTTCTGAGCCATATTTCAGAAATTATTTAAGCTATGAACTGGAAACTTGATGTGAGAGTAGGTATTCAAACCTGCAGGCTGAACCAGTTCATAAGTGGTTCCAGTCCTCATCATCGAAATTATTTAGTCTGTAATCTGGAAAATTAGTCTGTAGGTTTACATTGTGAGTGCTAGACATTAAACATATCTGAGAATTTATTTAAGCTGTGAACAAGATTGAGCAGTCAGCTGACACTGGAATATAAATTAACATATCCACACAATGCAAAGGACCCGGGCGTCGCCGGTATACAGCTAGTGAAGAATATTTTGCACTCATTTTAAGAGGAAATCGGGTTGAACTTAAGACCATAACAATCTAAAAGTATGATCTAAAAGATTTTAAAACAAACTTTAAGGAAAATCAAAACAAGTTGCTAAAACCCCGCGAATCCCGCGTGACGAACGCTACACAGAAAGAAATAATGATACTATCTGGGGCTCAATATTATATTTTTCCAAATCAATAAAATGCCGATATGACACACTTGACATTGACCTGTCCGAAAATATCAAAGTGAAATTTTCGACCATTTCAAAATAATATTTTTTAAGATCGAATTGATATTTAATAATTTAATTATTAAACAAAGAAAAAAATGAATTGGAAATGTGGCACTATTTATTTTTTACCTAAGAACTTTTATTTATTGCTTTTTAGGAGGAAAAGAAAAAAAAACGAATTTTTAATTGATTGACCCCGCCTTGACCAGGGATCGAACTCGGAACCATTTGCAACGTTACAAATTAGCATGGCATCTTTCCGCACTGCGCTATCGGGCATGCGTATGGTCACATGGCTGAGAGCGTACTTATATATTTCTTTACATAGCTTGAAGTTTCAATGTGAAACACTATTTGTCTCTTTCCTTTTTCTCATTTTCTATACATCCCTTTCCCCTTGTGAGAGTTTCGAAAATTAAATAGATATCATTTTGACCCTTTCTAATATCATTTGACAAATTGATATTATTTATGGTTTGAAAGAAACTTTATAGTTTGATATTTGATATTTATATTTGACAAAATGTCAAATTAACCAGCCCATATCAAATTGATATGGATCTTATTTTTTTCTGTATACATTCATACTACATACATACAATATACAAATTTTTTGGTCTTCCTTCAAATTATACACAGTGTTTAGTGGAATTTAAGTGTACTTTCGAATTTTGAAAGTTGAAGTGTGCTTTCATAATTTTTAGCGAATTTTGCATAATACACAATCAGTGTTGACAACTTTTGCTGAGCAAAAAAAAAAAACAGTTTTCGGCATGACGGACAGGAAAAAATAGGAAGGACCTTATAATCCACGCAGCATTTCTCATGTCGACGTAACCCTTATCTACCTAGTTCTTGCAATTGTTTTGGTACACGGTTTTATGGTCATAAAATGAAAACGAATGAATATTTTTCACTACTTTTTTCTGCTTTATATTCGGTCACTTAATGGCTACAAATCGTAGAACAACTTATTCGAAATGGCCGCCATGTGCCTTCCAGCAACGCCGAAGTCTCTCTGGCCACTCATCGCCATCCTGACAACATCTGAATCGCAAACGAGGCTAACTCAAAAAGACTTTCATTAACTCCAGCGTCCTTGAAAGCGATTACTTAACTCCAAAACTTTAGTTTCATGGTAGTTTTTCAATATCTTCTACGAAACATACTTTCAAAATGGTGAAATGGAATGCATTTGCAACAACTGCACCAAACTCAAGAGGTATCAGATTGATTCTTCCGGAGTCAAGCCTTAAACTCCGGGTTCTGCAGCCAGTTTTTACAACGTTTTTGTTTGACAACTTTTGGCATTTTTGTCAAACGATCTGTAAACTTGGCTAGCACTTTGAGGTGACTTTTTCCTGAACGTTAGAGTTGGCAATTAGGGTCGATAAATGACTGACAGAGGTGAAAAAGTATCAATTTGCCTATAAGTTTTGCAAATGACTCCAAAATAAAAATAAAGCTGAAAAAAGCCGAAATCATTTTTAAAATCGTCAGAATTCCTGCTTCTTGCTGTTTCTAAATTTTTCCAGCAATACGGTTTTAAAAAAAGCTAGAAATGGCGGGGGAAAAAAGCTGATCTGGCAACACTGTCCACAATATCAATACCTGAAAGAAAGACGAATGATAGAATGATTCTGAAATAAGCCAAAAGACATGCAGTTAAAGGGAGAGGTGAGAAGTACCCTAGACTAACTTCAAGCAGGGAAGTGATTGGATAAACTGTGAATAGCAGGGAAATGTATGAACATTTTTTTAACTTGTATTGAATTGATTTAACTTTTCCAACTTAACAGTTGGACACAAATACAAACGGCAGATTTCATAAATATGTCCCACTTTTGGGCTTTTTTGAAATAATGGTTATAAATTTATGTGCTTAAATCTAGTCGGTGATCAAGTGTTTCTGACGAATGCGTCCATTTTCATTGAGCTTGGTAATTAACAATCCTTTCCTCTTTCAAGTCATACTAGGACTCGATGACTTTGTTTCAGTAAATACATCACCAGACTTGAAAGGAATTTTACTGAACATTGACCGAATCTAGACTTTCTTTAGAAATGTAAATCAATACTGAATTCATCACAAAATTTCATGGGTTAGTACTGAATGGTACTGAATTCATTCGCCTAAATTCTGTAGAAAATGAAATGTTTATAAAAACATACATTTCGACAAACTTGTGATTCTACGTTCAAACAGTTTTTGTTTATCACAACCCAGACTTAAACTTAATTTGTGGAGCTTATATCGGTGTCCCATTACGGCGTCTACAAGTGGCGGCTGAGTGTTTACCTGGGTTCGAACACACGACTTCCCGTTTATGAGTTATATACAGTGCTCTACGCCACTGAGGCGCCAAAACCTGGGAGTGTGTAATTTAAGGAGCTACTCCGACCATATTCTATGTAATTGTTACTCTGTGCCTTTGTTCTTGTAAGTAAACTATGATTTTTATTTATCAAAGACTGTCTCGACTCCCCACCCCCCACGCACACAGAACACACCTGTGTCCCTCGACAAACACCTGTCCATCAGCCCACAAGGCGGTCGAAAATTTTGTCAACATTCCTAAAACCATAAAGGGTTCCACTTGCACACATTGCTGTCCAGTTGCATTCTGGATGCTCAAACGGAAGCAAAAGAAAAAAAAAATAGAAAACTAAATTAATTTCTTAATAGTAATTAATAATATTAACAGTGAGCGATAAAGAAAACACTAAAGAAATACTAAATTAATAAAGGACAAGGCGTGGTGGCTATATATACAACAAACATTTGCTTAACATATTTGGCAATCAGTTTCGGATTGTGATCGTGACCAGAGTACGCGATTTGTTGCGCATGCGTAACGAAGCGTCGCGACGATGACGCTGATATTGGCACGCGCCAAAGTGTCGCATCAGTTAAATCAGCGACTGGGACAGGCATTAACCATTTGGAAACTGTGTTTGGTTTGAGAGTCGATTGTGATCAGCAGATGTTTATAAATGGATTTTGCATATCCATATTCCCATTAAAATTCCATATTCTTTATCAGCCTGTCCATCTATATGAAGGCGTTGATCTCACAGACTAGGAGTTGAAGTCAATGTTATTTGCATATGCAGATGAAACTTGTCGTTTCATACACTCGCTATAGCAATTCCAACTTTATTTTATTTAGTCAAGCCTTAAATAATATAAAATGGGTTGGTTCTTGAGACTGCTTTGTAGATGACCTGCCCACTTGTTGGTATTGTTTGCGCCTTGCTCTCTGCTATAGTTATGAGAAAACTTTACCGGCTTTTACTTGCTTGTTCAAAATAATCTAAAACTCTGATTTAGGAAAATTAAATGATAAAGGCAATATAGCTGATTGCTTTAAGGTTGTTTCTAAAAGATGCTTGAGCTAGTAAATAATATAGACATGAATACATATATTTATGGACATAGACATATGGAACAAATCCATTGTGAACATATCCAAACCTAACCGGTAATTCGTGCTCGTGAACCAAACCGCAAACCAAACCAAATATCAAAAATTCTAAACTGAACCAAAAAGTCACTAATGATCAAGGTTTGTCAAGAAGCCAAAGAGTGAGAGTGTATTGGTGTGCAAAAATAAAGCAATGCAAATTATTTCTGTCCTGCTTCATCCGCTGGCCAGCGACTGAAAAGCTGTTTGCTGTTTGTGTCGGTGTGAATAGCGAAATGTGTTGGGGCCCCTTTGGGACTTCGCTGCTTTAAATGACGGTTCGGTTAATTTTATCGAGTTGTTTTATTGCACAAAAATTAAACGAAATGTACGCATTATCTTGGTCCAGCACGTCCTTGCTCCGAGATTTCAATTTCGGCAACTGGTTTCACTCAGACGCTTAAGAAATATAGTTGCAATTGCCTCGCTTCGAAGTGTGTTACAATAACAAAGACAAAGCAGTGTGCAGTGTACGCGATCGACTGACTGATATTGTCTGAAATTATGAGATATCGCTCGAACGGCATAAGCTATCTTACAGAAAATAGATAAGTCGGCTCTATAACTATCGCTACCCGCTAGAAGAAACTGAAAAGACCTTAAGTTTTGAATGGACGTTGACGTACAATGCGCAGTACGTTCAAGTAGCCCATGCAACACCAAGCCGAGGCTTGTTACGCGCAAACCCCAGGCAAAATAGCAGCCCACCTCCTGCTCAGCCGACCGAGAGGCGCAGCCACAAACTTGTGATACGAAATCGGAAAGGAAAAACATGAAGTAAAGTTAACTATGGGCTAAATAAGTTAAAATAGTAATTTTTAAAGCAGGAAGAGAAGCTTCCGATGCAATAGAGTTTATTGTAATCAGCAAGTAATAGTTAGTAGTACAACGATCAGTGATAGGGGGTTAAAATTACGAATCGGTCTAATAGGAACGTTGAGGTTGATTTGGCCAACCAACTCAGATGAGTCGATTTCACCATTAATTAGTCTTTGTATAAAGATTACTCCAAACATAACTCAACGGTTAATAAGGGAGGGAAGGTTAATCAGAAGAAGTCTACTATAGTACGATGGTAAACGGACCTCAGGATTCGAGCTTAAACCACGAAGAGCAAACAATAAAAACTGCATTTGCATAGATTCAGTTCTATCTTGATGACCACACACATGATCCGTACTCGAGAATCGGACGGACAAGAGAAGTGTACAAAATCTTCATCGTATAGGGATCATCAAATTCCTTTGACCAGCGCTTAATAAACCCAAGAACACTCCCGGCCTTACAAAAAGTTGCAGTTACATGAGAGTCAAATTTAAGTCGGTGATCAAGAATTACCCCTCGATCATTTATCTCATTGGCTGTATCATTTAAACACTCTAGTGGAACATTATCAAGCATATAAGTGAAGAATTGTGGCAAGCTTCTGTAAAATGTCATAACCTTACACTTGGAACTGTTAAGGTTTAATAGATTATCTTTACACCAAGACTGAAATGCATACAAGTCAGTTTGCAAATTATAGCGGGAAACCAAATCATTATATGTCAAACGTAGTTTCCACATCATCGACGCACATAAGCTCACAAGAGTGAGTCAAGACTGACGGAAGATCATTTATGATTTAGCAATGGACCCAAGTGATTACCTTGGGGTACACCAGAGTTAACCTGGATTAGTTTAGAATATGAATTACAATATATAAATTTTTGTGTTCTAGAACTTAGGTAATCAGAGATTCAACTAAGAAGGTTAGTTGGAAAACCAATCAAACTCAGTTTATGAAGCAGCAAGAAGTGATTAACAGAATCAAAAGTTTTCCTTAAATCAGTATAAATGACATCAGTTTGCATCTTACATAAGAACCCTTTGATCACTAATGATGTAAGCTCTAATAAGTTAGTGGTAGTATATCGACGCTTCACAAATCCATGTTGATAGGGTAAAATAATGGAACTGCATAAATGTTCCAGTTGAGATGTCATAATTCTCTCAAAAACCTTAGGAATTGCAAACAACTTGGAAATACCCCTATAAATCTCAACTCTAAGAAGGTTGGTCCATCATTTTTTGAAAACGGGCACAGGCATGATAAATTACTATGCGTGAACAACTGAAACGAACCGAAAAGCGGTTCACTTAGCTCTATAAACCATTTTAAGAACCAATCAGGTGGCTTTAAACATATGAAAAGCATTTAAACCCAATCAACATACCTCATTTGCATATCTACTTAGTTCTATATCAATACCATTTATCTCTAACTTCCTTTAGAGACCTCTGAATGTCATTATAAGGAATATCAACTAAACTAAATTTCCATTTAATAATATCGATAACAAAATCTATGGTTTGTGTAGCATATTTGATGAAATCCAGGTACATTTTTAGGACACTGAAACCAGGAGCAAGCTTTTGTCAAATTAAAAGTACTTAAAGCTCTCTTAACATAAAGATAGCAAACCTGTACAAAACCAAACTCGCTATTCTCGAACCGAACCTATGTTCCTTCTTGCCTTAAGTATGATTTGGCTCGTGCTGCTGCAGCCTCAACAACTTTACACTTTAAAAAAAACTTCAAAGAAATTCAAAAATCATTCAAATTCAATGAGTATAGGTTGCCACGCCATAAACCAATATTATTTAAATCCAAATGTCCCTTTTGACAAATGCTCCGTTTTTCCAGTGGCATTCGAGCTACTAAAGACTTTGCTTCACTGCTTTGGGCAGAAGGGTAGCTACAAGCTACAAGATGCGAAGACGACGAGGTGAACTCTTAAAATGTAAAATTTTGACAATTTTACTTATGTTGTTTTTCTCTTTCTATTCTTTCAGTGCAAATCAGCCGCCGAATCTAACAGTATTACCTACTTCCACCGCTACCCCTCCCCCCACCACACGTCAACCCAAATCGGCAGCAGCCTTGAGTCAGGCACTGTATGTGGCCAATGCCAGTGGAATTGGTGGTGGAGAGAACAGCGATCTAATGATACGTTTACGTGAGTCGATCAAACAAAAGGAGGAATTCCTCAAGTCGCCAGTACCATCCGCCGGCTCACTATCAGCGGTATCTGCTTCGAACGGATCACCGGCTCAACAACAGCCACAGCCAGCTCAACATTTCTTTCCCTCACACACGCCGCCAGGTGCGCCACGTGCACGCCAACAACAGGTGCTGCACAAGCAGCAGCAGCAGCAGCAACAACAACAACAGCAACAGATTGTACTGGGCTACGATATGTACTATGCTGGGGGCAAACTGGTGCAACGATCCTCGGCTCCGGTCCAGGCCTCGTCATCGTCGTCATCATCCGCATCTCAGCATCGCCAGGTGGCCATCAGTAGCAACAATAATGCCAAGTATGCCAAGGAGCTGGATTACTTTGAGACGCTACAGGAAACGGGCGTAACCAATAAAGTGTAAGTAATTGACCCCATCAATCATCAAATATTAATCAAAATTTATTTTCCAGCTTTGAGCGTAAATTGGTTTCCCACATGTCCAAAGGTTTTGATCCCTTTAAACCGTTATCCATCAATACCAGCGCATTGGAATCGGCCGGCGGCAGTGTCAAGAAACAAAGTGTACTCTATGAGTCACTGCAACAGCATCCGTTGCATCAAATGCAGGCCAAGTATCAGCAACAGCAACACCCACAACAGCACCAGAGCACAGTGGATGGCCAGACCAGCAGTCGAATGGAGCTGCACAAGGCCACGCTGGCACAGACCACTATTGAGCCGGCTCCCAACAGTGAGTAGCGCACGTGTCCAATCAATACGGCATCAGTTTAAGCCTCTTATCCACTTACAGAATTCACCACATTGCCAGAGCAACCGGAGGATGGTGCTGTCACAGCCACTGGCATTGTGGAGGCTACTTCCACCTCAACCAGCAATGTAGTGCGTCGCTATAAGCCACTCTCCTCCAGCTCCTTCGATGAGGGCAAACCCATGAGAAGGATTTCCTATCTAAGGGCCACCAATAATGAGGCAGATTTTAATGCTGCTGCCAGCACCAATGTCGCAGAACTCGCTTCAGAGGTGCCAGTACCCGCCGTTGTGGAGCCACCCAAGACCAAGGCATTGGTGGAGGAGCATCCAGACCCCACCTATGATGTAGTGGCTGGTGCGGGTGGTGGTCATGAGTTTATAGAGACACCCAATGGGCTGGAGGATGTACGTCTATCGGCACATGGGGGTCGCCGTGCCTCCATGAGCAGTGATATGCGCAGCAGGTGGGTACCAAGTACACATTTTCAGTTTCGGAAAGATACCAAGTTGCTTCTTCTCTAGCATTCATATCGATTCCGAGCTTAATGGCAAATATGTGCCCAATGAACTGGAGGCCTTTGAGACGGAAATTGAAATTAAATCCTCCTGCATCAATGGAAAGGTGAGCTTAGTAACGCTTCAGCTATTTGCGGAAATACTGACCAAGTCTTGCATTCAATATAGCGCATGTCCGAGTATCGTTCGTGGCGTCAGGTGAAACTGGAAATTAAAGGCGATATGCTGCGCATCTATTCTGGACGTCATGCTAAGTCGGAGCATAATGTAAGCAGTGAATCCTGCTCCTTTTTCACGTCCTTAGTGAGTAATTCGTGACGTTTTCTTGCTTTCAGGTGATAGAGCTTGATATTAGAAACTTTAAGTTCTTTGATGAGTCGCTGGACAAAAAGAAATTCCTCATACGCATGCAGTCAAAGCCAAGTGCTAGTGGTGCTCACCTGGCCACGCTGGGTAACGAGCTAAATTTGGATGATGGACATGATAAGTTGACCACTTCATCGGGCAGCAGCAGCATTGCAGCTGAACCATTGGCAGCAGCAGGATCATCAGCCACCACCTGCGGTCCCTACACAGAGATTCTGTTCAAAACCAAAAGTAGCAATGAAATGAAACGTCTATTTGGTTTACTTCAATGGAAGGATAGTCTCAATTATGATGATAATGTAAGTAAATGAACATATTCGGATTACATAATAAGGGACTAACAAAAAAAAAAACTCAAAAATTTGGTAATTCAAAACTAAAAGAATCAACTAAAAATTAGTAAACTAGAAAGCTCGCAAGCCCCTATCCTTTCAAGGTGGTAAAGCGCTCAACAGACAGCGTACTTATCAACAAGATGAATGGTAAAGGTTTAGCTTCATTAACGAATCGCCCCAAACCGACTGAGTCCACATATATGAATACGTAATGAAGTTTTAATACGCACTTGTTCTATTTCTTACAAATTCAATACTATCTCCTTACTAAAATCAATTCTTATCTCCTACTGAGTTCACCTTTCCAAACGCCTGCGTTTAATCTTCTCTTTGCAGGGGTAGAAATTCAAGTGTCTATTTTTAAACATGATCCGCTTACATTTGGTTATGATAGTTTTGTGTACATATGGTTTCGTTTTTATTCGTATTTTTCTTTGTTTATGCTTAAACACCTGCTTTCATATTGCAAACCAACTTATTTACTTGGAACAGACGGCTGTAGCAACACAAAAGTAGTCTCATTACAGTTTTAGTTTGCAAATATTCAATGATCAGAGGACCATAAGGACAACGTTTTAGATCAAATTGAACATTAATTAACCGACCTACTAATTTATGTGGATCATTCACACACAGCCTAAAAGATAAAAGCTAGAAAGCCGAAATTTGGACAGAAGTTTACATTTTGAAAGTAGACACTAAAAATAGAGATCGCAAAAGGCGCCCCCTTTCTTTCTCCTTCGTACAGACTCTCTCCCTTAACGCTACAACACAACAATAAACAAACTCACTGATTGTAACGGGTGAGTTTTTAAGCGACCACATCAAGTATATATATTCTTGATCAGCATGACGAGCTGAGTTCATATAGTCATATCCGTCTTTTTCTATGCTATCTACTCCGTCCGTTTTAAAGCTATCGGGACCAAAATGTGCACCAAGTCTTTTAGTATACAAATACGCAGTACATTTGTCGGAACCGGCCGGATTGAAAAAAAATTTGAAAATTTGCAATAGTGAATAAAATATTTTTTTGGAGTGAGCCAACCAGCATTTTATGATATTTCTCATCCTATTCGAGTCTTTTTCGAGTCCTGATTAAAATAGTCATAAGTGCGTTTGTTTTCTGATCATAAATTATACTTTTGTCGGGAGAAAATGGTACCATAGCCGCTACTCTTCATGGAGAGTCGTTTTTCTGATCAGTTTCGACTCATTTTCAAATCATTTTGCGAGTCTTTTTCGAGTCGTTAATTAATGAATCACATTTTGAGCAAGAGCATGAGTCATTTTCGAGTCTTTCTTAATTCTCAATTGAAATTAATTTCTTTTTAATCATCAAAATTGCTCGAATAAAACTCAGCAAGGTGATTCTTGTTAAAATGATATTCCAAATGCGAGATGGGTGCTAGGTGGGGATACATCAATGCCTGACATTTTTTTTTTATTGAAGATTTCGTTCAATGTGTTGCCCGCGGCTACGCCTAAGGTGGTCCCTTCATAATAAGCACCAATTTTGGCATACTTTTTCCAAAAATTTGGCCGGCTTATCACCAATGCCCAGTGTTTTTTTTTTTTGGCATAAACCCAAAAACATTTTTTTTTTCAGATTTCAAATATTAACTGATTTTTAATATTTACATACTCCTGTTAGATAAAAAACATAATATATTCAAACTTTGTGGCAACACTGTATTGTTGACGGGCTGTTGAAGTCAGCTGTTTGTGTGCCACGTGTTTTTTGTGAAATTGGCAGCAAATTTTTTCCAACTTTAAGTGCGTCTGCTTAAAAAGTTAGAAGCAAAATAAAAATTGTTAAAATGCAAACTTTTAGTCCACATATTTAAGATTATAAGTTGACAACGCTTTTGTCATTTTTGTTATCGGTTGCCCAATTATGCTGCGTGTTGTTTATGTGTAATTTTGGGTTAGTCCTAACCAGTGCAGCTGTGTTTTGTGGAATAATAGTTAACCACAGGGTTTTAAATGCAAAGTTGTTAACGAAAGTGTGCAAATTTATGAGTAACTAACACTTCTTGCTACAACGTGCGACATTTCGAGAAAATCGTCTTTATGGCAGCTGAATTCTTGCTTAAGTTGAATAGATTACATAAAAAAGAAATAAAAAAAAATTTTTTTGCTTGGTAGCGTCAAACACAAAAAAGTTTTGTAAGTCGTATTTAGAGCTAAAAATAGAATTACAAACCGAATTTCATCTCAATAGCATAAAATACCACAAAGTTGGTGCAAATCGGACAGATCAGTTATATGGCAGCTATATGAAATAGTATGCCGAATCGAACCATTTTCGATAAGTCGCTAAAAATGCTTAAAATACGTGTTCAAACCGAATTTCAGTTCAATATCTTTAAAACCAACTAAGTTGGTGCAAATCTGACAGATCGGATATATGGCAGCTATATGAAATAGTGTGCCGTGTTGAATAAAGTTCAATAAGTCGCTTAAGGAGCTTAAAATTCAGTTCAATAGCGAAAAAACCAACAAAATTAGCTCAAATCGGCCAGATCGGCTATATGGGAGCTATATAAAGTAATGGTCCAAGTCGAACCCGATGTTGTAAGTCGTATTAGAAACTAAAAATACGAGTACATCCAAATGTCAGTTCAGTAGCATAAGAAACCACAAGATTGGAGCAAATCTGCCAGATCGGTTATATGGCAGCTATATAAAATATTGGTCTTAATTAAGTGAATCTTTGTAAGTCGTCTTTGGGATCCAAAATATGCGTACAAACCAAATTTGGGGTCAATATCTCAACAACTAGAGTTGAGACTGTGCAAAGGCAGCTGTAATGTTGTCTTCCGAGACTGCAATTGTGGCTGGGTTGTCCCTGTACACGACTTTACGTAGCACGTAGACCCACAAATAATAGTCTAGTGGGGTCAAATCACATGATCTTGGCGGTCTATGGGACTAGTCCAAAAAGTGACATTAATTGCCTCTCAATTGGTACATGGTTTCGCGAGCCGTGTGACATGTGGCGCCGTCTTATTGAAACCACATGTCAACCAAGTCCCATTCTTCCATTTTGGGCAACAAAAAAGTCGGTAATCATCGCACGGTAGTTTATTGTAACTTTGCGATTTTTATTATTTTTGAAAAAAATGCCGTCGGCCCACAAGCCGCACCAAATAGTGCATTTTTCAGGCTGCATTGCTGTTAAACTGCCTATGGCTGCTCTTCATACCAAATTCGGCAATTCTGTTACGTACCCATTGAGCCAAAAATGAGCTGCTTCGTCGCTGAAGAAAATTTTTCGATACAAACACATATTTCACAGAGCACAAATTTTTATAATAAAATACAATGATTTGCAAGCGCTGTTTGTTAAATAATCTATTCATGGTGAAACGGCAAACCTTACTGAACATTTTTAGCGTTGCCACATGTTACGAATCACGAGTGATGATTATTGAGAAAAAGTGAACAGTAGCTGCAGTCATTTTTGATTTTCATATTGATTTTGCTTTTGTTTATTGTCGTAAGTCGAAGCTGCAGCACGTCTTAGCTTTCAGAAGTCGACGGTAGTGCAAGCGCAACAGAAGTCACTCGCATCTCTTTTCTGCTTTTGCATTTCACACTTGTTACTTGTCTCGGCTCGGTTGAAGGTAACAACAAACAGCGCGCTAAAAAAAACAAAAATCAAATGTTATTGCGTTGCGTTAAATTTGTTGATCTGGTTAATTCCAAGAAAATATCGTGGCGACAGCGCGGTGCCGTCGACTGGCAGAAGCAAACATATGCTGCTGCTTCGACTTACGGCACTGAACAAAATCATCAGTAAAATCAAAATCATTAAGCGACGTCTGCTGCTGCTTTTATTTTTCTCAATAATCGTTTTTCACTTTTTATTTGCTTCTGTTTTCATCAAAAGCAGATAAGTTGAAAAAAAGTCGATGCTGTGAAAAATAAACATTTTGTAACTTTTGATACTTTGACAGAAGCCATTTAAACACTGGTTACAGAAGCTGCTAGCTGCGTCAAAAACGTTTCCCTCAGAAGTGAAAGTGTAATTTTTGCTCTCTGAGTTTTTTTTTAAGTTCAACAAGTTCCGTCGGTGGTTAGACCGAATATGTCACTCTAAATAAGGTGGCGACTCAAATTTGGTCTCTATGTGCATTCCTCAACGGTTCGACTAAAAGTGTACTGTAAATTGGTTACTGTTAGACAGATAAGTGCTGTTTGCTTAATCAAAGCCACTTAAGGGCTGGCCCTGAGACTATGAATACATTCTCCAAGTCTATTCTCAGAGCAAATTGGGTCAGCTACCGATGAAACGCTCTGAGAATAAGCATGGCCCTGACAGCTCGTTTTTTAAAAACAGCTGATAAATTCTTAAAGGAGGGGGCCAGAGAATTATGAAAATTGTTATATGTGTCCGCATTTTTTTCTGTCTTTGATATGTGCTGTTTTAAGGGAAAACATGTGTTGACAAGCTGTCACTAGTTAGGGTAACATTTTTGTTTTTCATCTGATCTTCTTTGAAATCGATGTGAAAGATTTCAGTGCGAAATTTATAGACACGAGATTTGCCGATTTTGCTTAAATCCGGCCCAAGATCGTTCAAATGGAGGTCAGAGTTTATTTCTAGCTTAAATTTCTTGTACATTTCCACTTGAATTGTCTTAAAAATTTATCAGTTTTTTCGGACAACGAAAAAACCCAAACCAAGTTCACAAAAATTCCACAAAATAGATGAAAATATCATTTTGCGGGACAGAGAGAAATTTCTTGTTGAGATAACAATATTTTTGTACTGTAATGGTAGCAATCAGCTTCTACGGAAATTTCAGCTTATACGGAAATTTGAATCCTGTAGATCAGCGATGGTCAACGGTAGCCCCAGGTGCCAAAGACATTTCGCTATTTACACATACACAAGCCAAACGCTTGACGAAGCTGACGCCTAGAGAGTAAACAGGCCTTCAGTCGCTGACTAGCCTTGGAAGTGGTCAGATCGAATACTGGTTCTCGGCGCTTGATTTTCGCACACCAATACACTCTCACTATTTGGCCTCGCTCTTGTTGACCAACGCTGCTTTAGATTATCCCATATTTTATTTATGAATTTCCAGTTTTTAAATGTATACTGTTTACAAATCCTTAATCCTTTACAATTTCGTTTCACTTTTAGGAGCAGCCTCAGGGTAAACAACTGGCTGAACCGCAAAAGACAGCAGCCACCTCTAGCTATCTGGATGAGGCTACCGCTGCAGATAGTTCTCCACTTAGCTCCCATTCGGGTGGTATGGAGGCTTTACCAGCTGCTGCTGCCATAGTGGCCGCCACCAGTGATTCCATATCGCCCGTCATGAAGGCACGCAAATCCTCCTCGCACAAACATATACCGGATAAGGATTTGGGTTCACCAAAGTCAAAGAATTGGAAAGATTTACTCTTTAGACGTGGTGGCGGAAGTGGCAGCGGTGTGTCACATGCCGATTTAGCCTCACCCTGTGCCCTAAAGACAGGTGGTTCTATTGGTTTGCCCCTACGCAGCTGTCCGATGTCCAAACTTAATATCTATGTTCCACATCTGGTTGAGGTTTGCACCAATATTGTGGAGACCAAGGGTTTGAGTGTGGTGGGCATTTATCGCATACCCGGCAATAAGGCTGCCATATCCGAACTTTCAGAACTGGTCAACACCAAGGATTTCCAATTTGAAAGCTGTGCGAGCGATGTGAGATGGGAGGATGTGAATGTGGTTAGCAGCTTGCTTAAGCTATTCATACGCAGTCTACCGGATGCCCTGATGCCGGCAAGTTTCTATATCAATTTCATTGAGGCCGACAAGAAAACTGGGCTGGAGCGAATTGTGCTGCTGCGTGATATAGTCGAGTCGCTGCCGCGTCATCCGTATGAGACAATGAAGCATTTGATACGTCATTTGTGTCGGGTTAGCGACAATTGTGAAGTGAATCGCATGGAGCCCAAGAATTTGGCCATTATATTTGGTCCATCGATTATTAGGACACCGAACGATACTCTGGAAACGGCTGTGAAGGATATGAAGCATCAGTGTCGCATTGTGGAGCTGCTGGTCACACAGGTGAGTGAACGCTGAGAATTTACATACTCAAAGTCCCTCTACCCGATCCAATCCCTTATGTTAGTGCAACAAATTTGGTTAAGCATTTGTTGAGCTTGAGAGCTTTTCAGTCTAAGTGACTGAGCTCGACCTTGGGGTGCTAATCCGAAAGCATGTCGTCTTTTCCTATCCAAATCCTTTCAATATCAACACAACCTAAGCTCTATCTCCTGGCTCTTTTTGCAGTATGAATATTTCTTTGAGGGTGGCAACCTGCCGGATGTGGCAGAGGTAAGTGGTGCCGCTGCCGTGGCCAGTGCGGCTCAGCCTCAGCATCAGACACAGGAGGATCAGACCAGCATGCTGTTGCACAATCTCTCCAAAATAGAGAGAATCACCGAGCGAGAGACACGCACCTCTCGCTTCATACCCCAGCTAAGGAGGCGCACCCATGGCAAGCGAAGTGCCGTCAATTCGGACACCTATTCGGGCGAGAGTGTGCTGGTAAGCTGTCCGCATCCAAACTCTGCTTCAATCCACATTAATCCAATTCCTTTGCAGTCGCTGGACTATGCCAAAGTGTCGGCTAGTAGCACCACCAGCACCAGCAGTAGCTCCAGCAAGACAACAACCAAATTTAGTTCTTCATCCTCATCTTCGAACACAACAACCTCATCGACGACCATACAGGCGGGAGCAGGTGGAGCGGCAGCCGCTACCAAAAAGCGCAATAGCACAATAGGTGGAGGAGTTGGTGGTGGGGTTGGCCAGCAGATACGCAAGGCCAGTTTGGATGAGAAGGACTCGGCCAGTGCGGATTCGGCAGGCAGTTTGGGTCTGGGCAAGGAGCAGCGTAGCAGTGTGGATATATCCATTCTGCTGACCGACGATGACTCGAGCAGTCGTCTCAGTGATACGGGTAGGAGCTCAGTTCAAACAAACCAAATGCTAAATAAGACTCATCCCCCTTTCTGCGCACCTGTTGCAGGCTCCATGTCGCTAACGACCATCACAGATACGCTGGACAGCAAACTGAGGAACTTGCGCAGCGGTTCCGAGTCCAACGATGAGAATGGTTCACCTGAGTTTCCCAAGAATCGACGTCACACCCTCGGACAGCCCCTCCATTTGCACTCCGAGAACATTCCCTATGCTGATGAGTCGCCAGAGAGGCTGTTCCATCAGTTCCATCCGTTGGATGCTCCACATTCATTGCTACTGAGTCGCTCCTGTACGGCCACCAATAGTCTGGAGGAGAAACCGGCTGGGATGAAGCCAACGGTGGCGCCGCTGCAGCTGCCGGCGAGTCTAATTAAAGCTGCCCACAAGCTGCAGCATTCGGCCACTGTGCCCATACATCAGGGCAGCTCAACGGCTCCGGCTAGTGGAGCAGCCACACCCACCGCCTCCGGAGGCTGCCTAAATCAGCAACGCAACTCCACCTCCTCCGTTTCCAACTCGTACAGCAGCAAGAATCTGCATTTAAGATTCAGTAACTCGCTGGCCAACTACGAGCGAGCCGCCGACTCCGAGGATGACTCGGAGGGTTCAACCACCAGTGATCCCAAGGACAAACTGCTGCTCGCGGAGCGTCCATCGCCGTCGTTTTTTCTCGAGCGCTACAATAAAAAGCGTCGGGATCGGGATCACCATCGGCTCTTCCGCAGTGCCAGCTTCAATTGTCGCAACTACTCCACCCGGCACATGGTAGCTGCCGCAGCAGCAGCCACTGCCTCCTCCGCCTGCTGTTCTCCATCCTCGTCGCTGCCGGCCTCCGGCCTGACCAAGGACGAAAAGACTGACATGAATTTGACGAAGAAACGTCAGATACAGAATAAGCAGAATCGCTCCATCAAGCGTCGGCATACGGTGGGCGGGCCGCACGATTACTCAGCCAATGGTTGTCCCACCGGTAGCGGTGGCGGTCAAATTCAGCTGGCGGCGGCCATTAACTACAATCATCACAATCGCCACCATCAGCAGCAACTGCTCAAGCTGGGAGCGGCCAGCGGTGCCGGAGGCAGTGGCTCACAGGCAGCAGCAGCGGCTGAGACGACCACCACAACCACCACAACGACAACGGTAATGCGTCGTCTAACGGGAGCAGCTGCAGCCAGCGGTGGGGATGCCAATGTAGCTGGCACGGCAACGGCCACCAGCTCCAACAGCAGTACCAACAATAACAATTCACCTCAAAGTGATGGCAGCAATGGAAATGGCACCACCACCAATGTAGCGGGTCATGGCTCCAACTCCAGCAGCAACAACACCACCACCAGCAATAACACCAGTAGCAGCAGCAGTGCCAGCAATGTGGTGACCACTGCCGGTGATCAGGTGCTGGAGGTGGGCATACGCATTAAGAATATCAATCGCGGACGCTACTAAAAGAAATGGGGGCGGACAAAATACTAGTATTAGCTAAGAAAGTTTAGGTTAGGGGTGCCCGCCCAAAACATTTCTTAAGGCGGTCGTGCAGACACCAATACAGTGAAGAAGTTAAGGGAGCTGTGTGTGTATGTGTGTACCGATGGTATAGGTAGAAGCAGAAACAAAAGTTAGGTCAGAGATCTAATTCTAGATTAGAAGAATTTCCTTTAAAGAATCTAGATTCCTTGCGTCACAGTATTTCATATAATTAGAAACACTTTGGCTTTGCTTTAATGCTCCGGTGCTGTTAAAAAGTGTTGCTATTTAAATGAAATACTAAGACGAATGGAAAATTCTGTCGTTTTCAAATTCATGCCCAGGGTAAAGCGTTCTTAGGGTGAAAAAACCTAAGTTTGCTGATTTACATTTTCTTAAAGAACTCTTTGAGTTTTGTTTCAAGAGTTTCAAGACTTGTCGAACTTGAACCCAAAACGTGCGTTCTTCTTATGCACAGAAAAAAAATGGAAATTTGTTGATGATCCATTGCATAATTTCGGTATCCATTTGGACTGGATAGTTTAAATTATCGTAAAAAGAATATTAATAATATCCATTTAATGTTAGATTGATCTTAGATTTTCATCAAATGTAACTGAAAATCGTCCAAAGTATATGAAAAAACTATTCATACCAAATGGATCTTTTTTCTGTGTGGGAATAACTAAAGTTTTGTTGATTGTCTTCAAAATACTTTATTACTCTCTTTTTGGTTTTTATTCGGTTTTTATTCTATGTGATTTCCAAAACTCAAACCGAATGATTTTATACAAATGACTTGCCAAATCTTAACTCAAACCGTTGCTTATACTTTTCAATACAGCAAGTTAAAGCTTAACGATAGAATGTTGTTCTCTTTTGAATTGCCAAGAACTCAACTATTTTGTCAGATTTGATTTTTCATACAAAATTAGCATAAAACAAAATAGCAAGGTTGCAAACCGTACGCTGATCATTTAATGACCACCGAACCAAACATCTTTTTGGAAATGAGCTCAAAAATGTACCTTATAACGCACGGAGCATTGTTATTTGTCTAGATTAGCCATAAAATCTGCCGTCAGTTCATCTTTCAGCCTAAAAATGATGAACCGAGAGGATCTTGAAACAGCACTAAATGTTTAACCAGCTCTATTTTGTGTAGAAAACATTACATCATGTCCTTAAAACTAGCTAATTATGTTTCTCCACCATTTTTGCCTTACGAAAAAGTATTGAATCGTTGGCTCATTCGGAAAAGTTTGGCAAGCTTACGCATCTTAATGCGTAATTTTTTCTTTTAAAATTTTAAAGTTATGTCTTGCATGTTTTTATTTCCGATTGAACATTGTATCAAATTAGAAACTCACCGAAAATAAGCGTTGAAAATTGTTAAAGTATCCAGTAAGGTTTTAACCCAGGCTCGAACTTTCCTAAATTTTATGACGGTTTCGAACGCACGCACGGAACCTTCTTAAGTATTTCGTATGTTCGTGTTAGAAACTCCCACGAGAATTAGTGTAGAATATTTTTTTAAAAATCCTATATGTTTTAAACCAAGGTTCAAACCAAAACCTTGGGTTTGATGCTATAGAAATCACACAGCGACGGGTTCAAAACATCGAATGGAAGCTTCTTAAAAATTGCGTGTCCTTTAGGCTAATCACACTGAGCACATCTAACATTCAACATCCTGAGTTTAAATGCTTGATTACCATTTGCTAAGCCAACATTTTTAAGCATTTCTTTTGTCAAAATGTTAAGAGGGTCGGTGTCTACGAAGGTAAAAAATTCCGGCCTGATAAATATTTTCGACTCAGGATGAAGGATGTTAGATGTTAGATGTGCTCAGTGTGATTAGCCTATTAATGGGAATTTTTTTTTAATAGCTTATACACGTTTTGTTTTCTATTTTTTGATGGCAAACCTCTGCCCCGATCCATCCTTAGCATTTCGGTGGTTTACAGCCTTGCAAAATATTGAGCTTATTGTTTTTTAGTGCACAAAATTTTATGTAGTCTAATTGCTGATGGCGAGTTCAAAAATTAAGACGAAATCTAATGAATATTGTTGTTGTAGTAGAGACCTTTTGTTTTTAGATATATTTTGGTTCAAGTCGATCTTTAAGGGTGCAGAACCAGTTTGGTTCCATCTAATCATCTGAATGTAATCCCCTTCTCTCTGGAAAAGAACTTTAATACAATATTTTAACTAACATGTTTTTCAGTTTGCCCTGAAAAATGATGTTGTATTAGTAATGGGAGCGAGACTTTTATTTTAAAGTGCTCAAGGCATCAGTAAATGGAAACACTTTTATGTAATTTCCTATCAAAACCAAACATTTAAAATTGGGATCCTGTGGGAGAGTATAAAAAACAAGTTCAAACCCAAACTTTAAGGAACCGTTCTGCGATCCGAACCATAGACTATTGGTTTGCAGCCTTGCTCATATTTGTTCTAACGCATTAGATCCGCAAAATTTGATCTGACCACAATAGCATTCTTTAGAATTTCAAACAAGCTCAAGCAAGAGTTTTCAAACCCCTTTTAAAATTCATAAATATTTCAAAAATTAGTTGGTGGAGTTGAATTGCCACCTTAAGTAGCCATTAGTAATATTAATGGGTTTGTTAATATTAAATTCTGCACAATATCCAGCTATAAGAGATAATAATTTAGAGCTGGGCTAGAGAGAATTGAGTTTAGGCCAGTGCCAGACAAATGGAAGGGACAGAAAAAAATATTTGTGTTTGTGTTTGTTGTTTTTTGTGCTCACCGACTCTCACACCCTTAAGTTTGAATAGCGTTTGTGTGAAAAGCACATCCCTGGCTTAGGTATCAGAACCGTAGAGTTTTGGGTCATTTATCTCTTGTAAAACTCTTATATTTTATATTCAGGTATCTTAATTTAGGTGAAATTTGACAAATCCTTTATATTTTTCATGTTATTTACAACGAGATACTGGCTAAGAACTGTATAAGAGCTATAAGACCCAACTTAATCAAATATTGGTGGTTTTAAATAATTTAAAGCTACTTTGGATTGCAAATTATAATGAAATACCCTATATATAGTTAAGAGTTGGGTTTTTGAACCAACTGGTATGATCCAACTATAAAATATATATCAATGGAAAGTAAATATGTTCAAAAACAAGTACATGAACCAAGCAAATCAAGAATGAAAGAGATAGCCACTTAGAGCGAGAGAGAAAGAGAGAGAGAGAGAGAGAGAGACAGACAGATAAAACAGCAAGAAGTAAGCGAGAGGGAGAGGGCTTTAAGAAAGATAACTATTTTGTAAAACGTATACAAAGCACACACAACGTACAGAAAGAAAGAAATATGCATATAGAAATAACCCTTTATATACATACACACATATTTGTACAATAATCGCATATATTTACATATATATATCTATATCTATCTATACACATATAACTGATAACCATATACTACACTAGATCTATGTCGCCTGCCCAAGCTAAAAGTGCAACTTCTATTTTTCTTTAACTCTATGTATGTATGTAAGGTGTACCTGCTGTAAAAGTATGAGGTAAGAGGTAAAGAGGAGAGGTGTATGAGATGCCACAGTTTTGGTGCCTTAACTGCTTGCTTTATAATAGTTTTCGTTCTGTTTGCTCTGGGGGTGGTGGTGCAGACATGTATTGAGATTCCCAGCAAAAGATGGGCGGGCGACAAACAAAATACGCAACAATATTCAACACTTTGTTCAAAATAATCGCTGACAAACCCTAAACATACAGATATATATATAAATTTATATATATATATATATATATATACAATTCGGCAGTTGCATTACTGATTCAATTTCTGTGTGTAGTTGTGTATATTTTTGGTGTTATTTAAGTTTGCTAACCATTTAAGCAATTAGCCGCTAGTTGTAAGTATGTAGATTTATACACCACAACACACACACATACACACACACACTATTTTTGTATATACAATTTAATTTTTGATTTGTTTTATTATACATAATAGTTTTTACTTTTTTTTTACATCTAAATATTATGTTTTGTTATTGCAAAAAGTACATGGAAAAACGAGGAAACAACAAAAAAACTTGTGCAAAAAAATAAACCAAGCGCGTAACGTTGCTATATTATATTATTATCTAATATTTTTTGTTAGACTTTAGGTAGTTATTTTTTAAAAATTGTATTTTTTTTTTGGCGCAAACTATATGTGAATTTCGGATATCAAAACAAATTGCTATGTAATGACACACAATAAAACGAAAATATTAAGAGTATATGTAAAAACAATAACAAATAGACTTTGAATTGAGAAGGGACGCAACTGTTGAGAGGGGTTCTCCGACGACTGCCCAGGCACTTGGTGGTTTTGCAGACGATGAGGCAAAGTGTTTTGTAGGTCTGAGGAAGCAGGTGCTTCTGGCATTGGGCACATATACCAATGGCTTAGTACTTCGGGTCTCAAGCAGTCAACTTGGATCAGAGTCAATTTCACTGCATTACCATCAGAAAAAGCACAAGAGTACAATAATACAGGACTTCAGTCGATGCTTTTGCCGAAGAAGCCAACAAAGTCAAGCTCGAATTATGATGAACATGGCGTCGAAAGAAGCTGCTCAGGATTTGGCCGCGGTGATACCACAACAGCAGATAGCTAGACAGCGAAGCATCAGGACCGCTGGATACAGTGCCTAATCCCGCCCGCACCTTTTGCCTTAGCAAATTTTCCCCTAGTGGACTTGGCTGTTTTTAAAGCTACATACCTACAAAAAAAATGGTCCATCATGACAGCAATGAGTGCACTGTGAAGGCAATTTTAGTTGTGTGCAAGGTTTTATATTAAAAGAGTGGAATTATCCAGAGTGATACATGCTCAAGTCGAAAGAAAGCTGGAAAACAACTTTCAACTTCGCAGCGACCATTATGGCTGCGCTTAGGAGACTGAAGATGGGTCACCAAACCTCTTGTAGATAAACATATACTATACATGTATATCAATCTCAATCTTACCAGCCAGCAGCTTATGAATAAAGATCAGGATAAGATAGATTCTCGTAAGAGTTCATCCCAGTAGGGCGATGTATGTTCGACAAACCGTGTTTGTACTTTAGTTTAAGCAAAGCCAACAATTTTTCTTAAGACGAGTTGGTCCCCCAGCTGCATTTGTCATTATACATAGGCACAAAATTTATATTTCACTGGGTAGAAATTCCACATGCATGTCGCCTCCCTTAATTCAAAGCGACTTCAACTGTCTTAGTACATAGGTGGTGCCTGCTAAATAAAAAGGATTCAGGGTGGCCATAACATAATGGCTCACAACATATAGGTTTTCAACAAAATTGTTTCACTTAATGTTTGCAATGCTTCCCCTATTAACATGTTTTTGGCATTAACAAGTTTAGGTCTGAAATACTTTCTGTAAGAAGAGGTTGGTCATACTTGATTGTGAAATAAGAAGGTATTAAGACCAGAGATTAAAACCGAAACGAATAACGGTTAGGCTATACTTCAGTTGTGGGATGTGGGTAATGGTACGGGCTACGGTTATTAACCTTTAACTGTTTCGGGTTTTGATTTCGGATACGGTTATTAGAACAAAATATCACTTAGACAAATCATGCAGTAAATGTAACGGGTGATCCATTAAGAAGTTTTTTTTAAATTGCAAATAAAATACATAAAATGGCATGGGATGGTGGAATCTTTATTATGGGCTGAAAGAACTGTCTCTGACATTTACTTTTTAAAGATAATTTCATTCAAATGTTGCGGGTCAACATTGGTGACTACGCCGTAAATGGTCCATTCGGATGGTCCAATTTTGGATCACTCTTTCCAGCAATGCTACGGGTATCTTGCGAATTACGCGTGCAAGTCTTGAATTGCAGCTGGCTTATCGACGAAGACTTTTGACTTCACGTAACCCCAACCCCACAGGAAAAAGTCCAGTGGTGTGATATCACATGATCTGGGCGGCCAGTTGAAAAGTCCGGAATGCGAAATAAGCTGCTCCACCGAACAGATTGGTTAGCAAGAAGGTAGATTGTATGAGAAATTTGAACTTAGTGCATTTATTGAATAAATGAGATTCGAAATGAGGCCGCTTTTGTCTGCATTGTATACTAACAACTGTAACCGAAACCCGAAACAGATTAAGGTTAATAACCGTTATCCGTACCATAACCCAGATCCCACAACCGTAATATATCCGCAACCGGAAAAAAAGATCGTAACCCTAACTGTTTTTCGTTTCGATTTTAATCTCTGTTAAAAAAACAAATATATTGGTTTTACAGTTCCAGCCATTCGGAAAACCAAAGCAAAACCGCCCAAAAGCGCATACCTCCGCCTATAAGGCAATATATAAGGAATATAATAAGCCATGTTGCAATAGAATTGCGAGAGGAACTTCAGGGCACTAGTTTTCGTTTTATTGATTTCCCAAACTTTGGACTTTTGGGCTAAAATTTCGGCCCACTGCACAGTGGGCGAAACGGCCATTCTAGCGCGTCGAAATTCAATTTTTCAAGTTTGAAAAAGCGCTAATTTTTTTATTTATTTATTTATATTATTTTATAGCTTATAAAAGCTTATCTCAAAGCATTCCGCTATATATCTGAACAGCTGTGAGCTATCAAACACAACATATGTTTTGGCAAGTGCTTTTCAATTAATTCCCGCATCTTTGCAGATTTTGTAAATTTATCTGTGAAATATAAAGTTCTCGTTTTACAAAAAAGCTTGGTTATATATTAATATAAAGGTATGTATTAAGCGAAACATCAATGTAAGTAACCCGTCCATATATGTATTACTTGTAAGACGTAGTGCAAGTAACGCGTATTAACAGCCTGAACTTAGTAGCCTACACCTGTCTTTCGTGGAGCAAAACTTAAAATGTCCACAAATGTCCCAGTCGCCCTTAACTTTTTTTGTCAGTGTGAGTCCATGTTGTTTTAAAATTTCCAAGATCACCTGCTAATATGTGCTACCCTTGCATTTGTTGGCCTTTTAACGCGCAATGTCAGCATCAAAACAAAAGCTTTTTTAATTTGGTTCAACGAAGATATCCCCACAAAGAATTTTTTGTCTTTTTAAAACAATTTTTTGATACAGTTTTATATAAAAAAAACCTGAAGTAAGCTGGACCGTATTGAAATCTGAAAAAAAAATTGCAAGATTTTACCAATGGGCTTGTTCAAAACGCCGATATTCTTCCAAGCTATGATGTATTGCGATCATTGAATATCAATGCGGTGTTTATCCATAGATTTTCTTTGTTAATACCTTATTTTCTTAGAAAAAGTGCGGTTCTTAAGATGAAAAAATAAAAATAATTTTGTTTTATTTTTTAATATTTTTTCTAGATGTTTAAAAAAGAAATTCCGAGCGGCTTTATTTGAAAAAATTATTTTTTTCAAATATTTTTGCTGTTTATATAATTTACCGATTTAAAAATAATGTTTTGCGCGATTATTGGAAATTCAATAACCTTTCGATTCATAACTTGCGTGACTCCATTTAACGTTTCTGACTCGATATTTGGCTCAAATTGTAAGTGAACCTACCGAAAAAATTGAAAACAACTTAAACTTAACCTTAAAAATTAAAAAA
>JBAMBO010002701.1:0-51768 GCA_037044535.1 Lordiphosa magnipectinata | reverse complement strand
ATATACCCTCTACAAGGGTATTAAAAGTTTTTCTCACTAAGACTCATTTTCCGACCGATGGGTCCTATGGCAACCTTAAGAGATAGTCATCTGATTTCGACCAAACTTTGCGAATATAATTGAAAGCATATAGAATTAGAAATCAGTGAGTTGAAGGACGCTAGCATTCAAAACCAAAAAAAATTTCTTTATTAGAACCATTTTCGACCGATCGGTCCTATGACAGACATAAGATATAGTCACCCGATGTCTATCAACATTTTCAAATTAGTTTTAAAGCGTTTAATATCAAGAATTACCGACCCTTAAGAACGATTTACTTGAAAACAAATAAGTGCTTTTTCACTAAGACCCATTTTCCGACCGTTGGTTCCTATGACAGCTATCAGATATAGTACTCCACTCTTGACCAAAATTTGCAAATCTGTTTGAAAGCTTATAATATTAATAATAGCCGAGCTTGAGGACAGTGAAAATAAAAAAGTTTTTCTCACTAAAGGGCGGTGTCCATGGGTACCGAAACGGCCGCGAAATGAAAAACTCTATATAAACAAAACTGCTTAGGAATTTTTTCGTGTGGCCGATTCATATTCAGTTTCTACCAATCGCGAAAAATGCTTACGTTTACCACTACGTTATGCTCAAAGTTAACATTGCCTTTAAGTGCTGTTGACGCCTCTTTTTTCCCCGTCACGTGAGCAAAATAGGTTTCGATTCTAATATGTTGGCTAATTTGTGGCCAAATTGGAAGGCCAAATTGAAAATAAGGTCATCTAAAATAAATAGCACTTTCTATGGCGGGCAAGCTGAATTTAATAAGCGCCGTGAAAGTGAGGAGCGAAGTGCTGGACTAGGCGGATAAGAAACACTCGGAAACCCGCCAGAGAACACCGGCGGACCGGAGCACGGTCTGCAACATCATGAGACATGACGTCTCCTGTCACCACAAACCACAAGCGAGGAGCTTAAAATCTCTTTGGCCAGCATTCAAACACTTCTAAACGCCTCCAGTCCCCTCAATCAGTTCGATTTGATTCGCCTCAACTATGCCTTCGATCACAGCTACCAGACCAAAATGAATATCATTGAACAGCCGCCGGTGCTCAATGATCGAGACAGTAAAACGACCACAAACCAAATGTCCGCTCCCAGTTCAGTGGACAGATAACTGCTGGCCTCCTATCAAGCGGTAGTATAGCGGATAGTACAGCCTCAATTGACCCCCTGAAGGTGACTGAGCAAAAGCGGATCGGGCAACGAGGACAACGGTGCCCTACATCAATGCAAATTATATCAAGGTAAGAAATGGTCGAACCAAACTTTAACTTTATAAATCACTTCCATTTCTTAACGTTTCCCTGACAGAGCCCCGACTACGTGGCGAAGTGCTATGTGACCACCCAGGGACCGCTGCCCATTACCATTTTCGAGTTCAGCGGAGCTATATACGCCGCCAAGTCACACATACTACAGCAGTTCATCCAGAAGATCATCATGCTGACCTGACCAACTTTACGGAGGCTAATCGCCAAAAATGCGCGAATTTCTTTCCAATCGAGATGAACGAAATCTTCACTATGGCAGCCAAGTACGAGGTGTTCTTTAAATGCCGCTTCTCGGGACTACATCGAACTGCATTTAATGCCATTGCTTGTGCCAGACACCATTTTAAGGAAAATGTCGGAAGAGGCAGCGACCAACGTTCACTGCGCTAATACTGCAGATTGTTAAAAGTCAGAATGATAACAATTAATTTATTATTAATTTTATTTAATAATAAAAATATATTAAAATAGCACATTAAATATGTTATATTCATAATCCTGCAAGGTGTTGTTGTTTTCAAGTTCGCGGGCATATTTAACAGCGCCAGAGCATCGCAAGGTTTCTTTGAAACGTTTATCGACAGAGTAAATTGTGTTATCGTGTTATTAACATAGGCTTAGTAGACTCTGTTAAGAATCTGCGGAATATCAACTTTTTCACAAGAAATTTTTTGGCGACCCGTGGATACCGCCCTTATGACCCATTTTTTGACCGATGGTTCCTATGGCAGCTATAAGATATAGTCATTCGATCCGGTCGGTTCCGACATATTAGCAGCGTGCAGTAAAAAGAAGACTCTGTGCAAAATTTCAGCTCGATAGCTTTAAAACTGAGAGACTATTTTGCGTAGAAATAGACGGACAGACGGACGGACAAAAATCAATCGACTCAGCTCGCCGCCCTGATCAAGAATATATATAGTTTATGAAGTCGGAAATGAAAATTTCTATGCGTTGCACACTTCTGGGCAAAATTATAATACCCTTTGCAAGGGTATAAAAAGGTAACCTTAATTTACATTATCGTTGGCGTTGGACTAGCCAAAAAGATTTGGATTTGTTTCTGTTTTACTCTTGGGAAACTTCACTCCCAGCAAGATTAAAGTTGAGGTATACTATTATAATGCTGCTCGAACGCTGCGGACTTTTTAAATATATAATTCAGGAATGCAGCAAACTCAAGCGTACTAAATTTCCAATTTGGTTCTTCTAGTCTCTGAGATCTAGGTGTTCATACAGTCGGACGGACAGACGGACAGACGGACATGGCTATATCGACACGGCTGTTGATGCTGATCAAGAATATATATTCTTTATATGGTCGGAAATGATTCCTCCTGCCTGTTACATACATTTGCACGACTTTAGTAAACCCTTTTTACTCTACGAGTTACGGGTATAAAAATGTCGAAAAAACACAAGTACAATATAGCCACAAAAACTTTTTCCAACGATATGGAATTCAGATAGATCGCTGTGTTTTTTTTATTGGAATCGTTCCGTTTGGTGTTAAGCAAAACGTAACACCCCTTTGCAAGGGTATTAAAGCTGAGCTTAAAACGATTTAAAAACTTCAAATGATTGAAATTTCTCGGCTCGCTCACGTGCAGTGGGTGAAATGCATTTTAGATTGCCTTGTCAGTCCGTCGCCAGTCATTGGGGCATTGCATTCGTGTGTGACCGTGTCTAGTTGCGATTTTTCAATCAACGGAAACTATTTCAGGACCAAGCAGTGGACAACAAGTAAAACGTAAAGCGAAGTGAGCAGCAATTCCCCAAACATACACACGAGCAACCCCATTTATACATACACAAGTACATATGAGACGACTGTCTAACCAGGATTATGAAGCTACTTTGCCGGGCCCCGAGATTATTTTAATGCGCTCAAATGAATTTATCGTCTTTGTTGTCCTGCGCTCAGGCTCAGCCCGTAACGCTGCTTCATTTAAATACTAAATCGCATTAAATGCCATCAAGTGGAAAATTCGTGAAAGCAATAAATTCGTAGCTGCAAGCCGAAACCACCGCCGCCGCCGCCGTCATGCTCCCTTCGGCTTGAGTGAAAGCTTTACAATATTTGCATTCGACTGTCGCTATCCATATATAGATATACTATACATATATATATATAGCCCGCCTGGAGCCTGGCTGTTTATCCTGAGGAGGCAGGCCAACGTCTTAGCTTGTAACATTTTTGTCTTCCATGTCGCCAACTACAAAGACAAATATTTAATTGAATTAGTGCAGCTAGCGTTAAGCTGCAAGGCCACGCCCCTCTATTGTGCTGAAGTCATCAACAGGTTCGTTAGGATACATACGCTCAGTTACACACCTTTTGTTCGTCTCATCCCTAACGATTCTTATGTTAATTTTGTCAATTTTGTCAATTGCAGACAACCTTTTCTGGCATCTTATAAATATTTTGATAATTATAACCCAAGTCTACGAGGGTTGCCCTTTAAATTTCCTTTAAATGAACGTAATCAAATAAAAGGCCACATATTTCCCGTTATGAATATGTTAAGAAAATTACTTTGAACAAAAATTTTTTGCTGCTAAAATAATATAAATTTTAAATTCGCCACATAAAAGATTTACACTAAGCAAAGGGGTTTCCTGGCCATACGAACTTGTTACTTCACCAATTACACAAGGCAAAAAAATGAAACTTTTTGCTGTATATTGAAGGGTCGGTGCTGATTCTAGATGATTTTCGTGTGCTGAACACGAATCTGATTTTAGAAATGGTCCATCATGTTTAACTGTGTGGATCCGGCGGTTTGGGACACATCATGTGAGGTCCCCTGTCACCACAAACCACCAGCGAGGAGTTTTAAATTTATTTGGCCAGCATTCAAATACTTCTATGCGCCTCCAGTTCCCTCAATTAGTTCGATTTGATTTGCCTCAACTACATATGTTTTCGATCACAGCTTCTAGACCGAGAGGAATATCATTGAACACTCGCCGGTGTTCCATGATTGAGACTGTAAAACGACCACAAACCAAATGAACGCACCCAGTTTAGTAGACAGCGTACTGCTGGTCTCCTATCAAGCGGTAGTCTAGCAGATAGGAAGACACAATTGCCCCCCTCAAGGAGACAGAGCGATATCGGGACACGAGCATGTGCCCTACATCAATGCCAATTATATCAAGGTAAAAAATGGGCGAACCAAACTTCAACTTTATAAATCACTTCCATTTTTTAAAGTTTCCCTACCAGGGCCCCGACTATGTGTCCAAGTGCTATGTGGTTACCCCGAGACCGCTGCCCAATACCAGTTTCGAGTTATTATACCCTTGCAAAGCGTATTATAATTTTGCCCAGAAGCTTGCAACGCATAGAAATAATCATTTCCGACCCCATAAACTATATATATTCTTGATCAGGGCGACGAGCTGAGTCGATTGAGCTTTGTCCGTCCATCTGTCTGTTTGTCTGTCTGTCCGTCTGTTTCTACGCAAACTGGTCTCTCAGTTTTAAGCTATCGAGCTGAAATTTTGCACAGCGTCTTCCTTTTACTGCACGCTGCTAATATGTCGGAACCGACCGGATCGGATGACTATATCTTATAGCTGCCAAAGGTCAAAAAATGGGTCTTAGTCAGAAAAACTGTTTTGTTTTCAATGTAAGTGTCCCTAAACTCGTCCATTAGTAATATTATATGCTTTCAAACAGATTGGCAAACTTTGGTCAAAATCGGATGACTATATCTTATACCTGCCTTAGGACCGATCGCTCGGAAAATGGGTCTTAGGGAAAATAACTTTTTCGTTTTCAAGTAAATCGTTCTTAAGGTCGGTGATTTTTAATATTACACGCTTTCAAACTAATTTGAAAAAGTTGATCCACATCGGGTGACTATATCTTATGGTTGGCATAGGACCGATCGGTCGAAAATAACTCTTGGTTAGAAATTTTGTTTGTTTTTAATGTTAGCGTCTTTAATCTCACTGATTACTAATTCTTTCAAATATATTCGCAAAATTTGGTCGAAATCAGATGTTTATCTGTCGGAAAATGGGCTTTAGTAAGAAAAATTTTTGATTTTTATGTAAGCGTTCTTAAACTCTGACATTTCAAAAACAGCATTTGGAAGGGTATAAAAACTTCGGCACAGACGAAGTTAGCTTGGCCTTCTCGTTTTTTCTTTGTTGAAGCAAGCTGAACCAAATGTTTTTTCTGTTTATTTTTTTTTATGTACCATGTTTAGTTGGAGGATTTATCTTGAGTACGAATGTAACAAACGTAGCGCAGGAAATGCACTTATCTGTAAATAAAACTCACATATAATATATTTCATAAGGTCCACTCCAACAAAAGCACTCGAACACATCCTAGGAGTGGCTAGAGTGATCAACAGTAGCACGGACTACATGATCCCAAAAACCAACTTCACAGGCGTACCAGTACTACTGGGACCAGAAGACTGGGACTAGAGGACTGGCCCAGGAAGCAACGCACCTATTCACAGACGGCTCAAAGATGGCCTTAGGAGTCGGAGCCGCCGAATACTACGATGAGAATTGAGGCTCTCCTACAAACTGCCAGACCACTGCACCATATTCGAGGGGGAAGTCTTCACAATAAGGAAAGCATCGGAATTGGCAGAACAATACGCAGCAAACAATCAAATAAACATATATGTTGACAGCCAAGCGGCAATCAAAGCAATACAGAGACACGCTATTAACTAAATTCCCTCAGCACCTCCAGAAAGGTGAAAATCTATTGGATTCCCATCCACCGGGGCGTTGATGGAAACGAAATGGCTGACAGTCTAGCAAAAGCACTAAGCCAAGAAGCAGCACTAAACATACCTATCTCCGTACAGACGCTATACAGCAAGATGGAAGAGGTAGCGGTGAAAGAAGCCAAGGAAAAGTGGACGAACACAACCGGCTGCAGAATCTCAAATATTACACTGCTCGCCACTTGAATAGGACACCTCTAAAGTCAATTTTCTATAGTTAATTGCTGCTAAACCAAGCCATCTAGGAAAATAATTTTTGTTTTCTTATAAAGTTTATTTAAATGTAGTAATTAGACGAAAATTACAAAATTATTCAAAAGTTGTAAGTATACAAAAAACATTGTTAACCAATAAGTAACAAATTTTGGAGTCTTCATTTTGCACCACTTGAATAGGACACTTTATCCAAAAACCATTTAAGAATATTTTAATCCTTTTCAAATAACAGTACTACTTAAATAAGAAATTACTAACATGATTTTAAACCAAAAAAAGTGTTTAAAAGTGTGTTGAGCCTCCTTTTTTCTCCAAAACCTCACACATTCGGTCTGGAAGGGATGCATACAATTTTCACAAATAATTCAATGAATCGATCCCCATGCTAATTTGATAGCTGCAATTAGTTCGGGAATGCTCGAATATTGCTGACCTGATCCATATACTTCACGTGTTAGCCATCCCCACACATTCTCAATGATATTCAAGTCCGGTGAATAGGGTGGCCAGTTTAATAACTTCACGTTTTGGCTCGCTATATACGATTTAACAATCCGGGCCGTATGTATAGGGGCATTATCATGTTGATAAATCCATTTTAGATTTGCAAAAAGAGTTTGGAAGTGTGGAAAGGCCTCTTTCAATATACCATTATAACACAACGCATTCATGGTGGTTGGAATAAATTTAAGCTCACAGGTGCCATAATAGGAAATGGCCCCCCATACCATAATACCTCCAGCACTGCTGTGCAACTTATCAAGATGGTGTGGTTCTTTTCGAAGATCATGAAAATAGTAGCTGTAGCCATCGGGGCCCTCCAAATTAAACTTTTTTCGTCCGAAAAGACAACACGTTGCCACTCCGAAGTCCAGGTGACGTGCGTTCGCGAAATCAAGGCGTTGTAACTTCCGAGCCGGCTTCTTCTTGATTTTAAGTCTCTTCAGGTGTGTAGCATTGTTAATAACACGACGCATGGTTGTCAAACTTGCTTTATTGCATTTTTCCCTTATCTTGGCCAAAGAGTCGTGCGAATTGGAAGCTTCTCTTAATATAAGTCGCATGTCCGCGATGGTAAGCACACTGTGGGTTCGGCCCTTCATGTTTTTACCATAATTAGCCTCATTATTTAAAAAATTTGTTATGGCGAGACGGCTCCTGTTGACTTTTTTTTTGATATTTTGGCAATAGAAAGGCCAGAATCCTTGTAAGCTTGGATTTTTCCTTTCTCCGACTCAGATAATGAAGTGCCACGCCCCATTTTAATTTTTTTAATTTTATATACACTTCAATTAAAGCAAAAAGTTTAAGTAAACCAAAATTTGTGTGCACGTGTCAACGATACCGACCAAATAAAATGCATGTTCTATTCAAATGGCGCAAAAATTTAATTGAATTTTTGCCAATGCTCACATAAAGTGCAAACAACTTTATAACGGTTCTATTCCAAAACTTGGAATATACCAGAAAGAGCGAAGAATGCTTGCACAAAGATAATATGCAAAAAATACCGTTATTCTACCATTTCGTTTTCGAGCTACGAGCAGTTTTAAAGAGAGCATACAGGGTGTCCTATTCAAGTGGCGAGCAGTGTATGTGCAAGACAAGTGACCAAAAACTCACGCACTATATGCTATAGCTGCAAAGAATAGACTGTAGACTGCTTATTAACTGGTAACTGCCCAGCAGCTGCTCACGCGAAATAACTAGGCATCACGACAGCGGACACCTGCAGGAAATGTAAGTAACCTGTAGTAGTAGAAACTAAGGCACACCTCATCTGCAGCGTCCCAGCGATCGCTACGACAAGATGAAGACGTGTACACTTCTTAAGTCTCACCTCTCTTGAAGAGGAGACCAAGAAATCTCGCAAAGAACTATTAGCATTTGCCAAAACGTCAAAGATCCTCTTGGATTTCGAATGGTACCCAGAAGAACCACCTGGCCTCAATAAGAAGCGTAAGGTCTATGCGTTGGCCTGTCGCAATCAGTTGAAGCAAATTTCTTGTTAGACACGCGCAGCATAAGCTTAAAAGGCTTCTCGTGAAATCAAGGGAGGAGTAGTAGTAGTAGTAGTAGTAGTAGTAACAGTAGTAGTACTAGTAGTAATAGTAGTAATTAAACACTTTTAGGCATGGTTTTAAAGAACCGTCAGGCCATCTATTACCTTTGCAACCCACGTTGAACTTTCTGGTACTGCACCGGGCTGCAAAGCTCGTCGCGAGATACCCGATCGTATATTATACCTAAGGAAATTCATTTATTAACCACATTCTGTACTTCATGGCATATTCTAAATAGTTCACTAGCCTCACCCAACTTTCATTTATATTTAGTGTTTCCTGTAAAAATTTTGTAAAAATACCTAACTCGAAATTCATTTCGTACTGCGCATCGTCAAAGAAATTGATCGTCCTCTGTCATGTTGCACAAGTTGCAGAGCCTTGATGTTGTTTGTTGATTGCTTCTTAAGTTTAGCCTCTAGGTTTTAGGGTCATGTGTCTTTAAGTGTTTCTGCCATTACAATCTTTTGATCCCTTCGTCTACTCGAGATGTTTGTATATTTTATTATAGCTAGCTCGTTCTTTTTCAGTGTAGTTGGTTATTTGTTCTTGTCTAAGCTTTTCATGAATATTTTCGCATATTCTTCTTTTTTTTGATGGACGTTGACGTACAATGCGCAGTACGTTCAAGTGGCCCATGCGACACCAAGCCAAAGCTTGTTACGCGCGAACCCCTGGCAAAATAGCAGCCCACCTCCAGCCTTACCGACCGAGAGGCGCAGCCAATAACCTGTGTCACGAAATCGCGAAGGAAGAACATAAAGTAATGTTAACAACGGGCTAAATAAGTTAAAATAGAAATTTTTATAGCAGGAAGAGAAGCTTCAGAGTTAATTATTCGGTAGAGTTTATTATAATCAGTACAGAAAACACGAAACGGTTCATGCGAGGCATAGGTAGTACTACAACGATTTAGTGATAGGGGGATAAAATTAACGTTGAGGTTAATTTGGTCAACCAACTCAGTTGAGTCGATTTCACCATTAGTCTATGTATAAAGATTACTCCAAGCATAACTCTACGCTTAATAAGGGAGAGAAGGTTTATCAAAAGAAGTATACTAGAGTACGATGGTAAAAGGACCTTAGCATTCCAGCACAGACCACGAAGGACAACAATAAAATCTGCTTTTGCACAGATTCAATTCTATCTTGATGGGTCGAATATTGCGGAGACCACACACATAATCCATAATCGAGAATCGGACGGACAGGAGAAGTGTACAAAATTTTCATCGTATAGGGATCATCAAATTCCTTCGACCAGCGCTTAATAAACCCAAGAACACTCCTGGCCTTACAAACAGTAGCAGTAACATGAGAGTCAAATTTAAGTCGGTGATCAAGAATTACCCTTAAATCATTTACCTCATTAGCTGAATCATTTAAGCACTCAAGTGGGACATTATCAAGCATATAAGTGAAGAATTGTGGCAAGCTTCTGTAAGATGTCATAACCTTACACTTGGAACGGTTAAGGTTTATTAGATTATCAGCTTGCAAATTTAGCGGGAAATCAAATCATTATATATAATACATAGTTTCACATCATCGGCGTACATAAGCACACGAGAGTGAGTCGAAGACTGACAGAAGATCGTTTATGAAGAGAGTAAAAAGCAATGAACCCAAGTGACTACCTTGGGGTACTCCAGAGGTAACCTGGATTAGTTTCGAATATGAATTACAAAATATAACTTTTTGTGTTCTAGAACTTAGGTAATCAGAGATCCAACTAAGAAGGTTAGTTGGGAAACCAATTAAACTCAGTTTATGAAGCAACAAGGAGTGATTAACAGAATCAAAAGCCTTACTAAAATCTGTATAAATTACGTCAGTTTGCATCTTACATAAGAACCCTTTGATCATTAATGATGTAAGCTCTAATAAGTTAGTGGTAGTAGACCGACGCTTCACAAATCCATGCTGATAGGGTGAAATAATGGAACTACATAAATGTTGCAGTTGAGATGTCATAATTCTCTCAAAAGCTTTAGGAATTGTAGACAACTTGTAAACATCTCTATAATTCTCAACATCGGACTTATTACCTTTTTATACTCTGTACCGAAGGTACATAGAGTATAATAAGTTTGTGCAAAAGTATGTAACAGGGAGAAGGAATCGTTTCCGACCCTATAAAGTATATATATTCTTGATCAGCATCAACAGCCGAGTCGATATAGCCATGTCCGTCTGTCCGTCCGTCCGTCCGTCCGTCTGTCCGTCCGTCCGTATGAACGAAGAGATCTCAGAGATGGTAAGAGATAGAGGTTTGACATATATGGGACATATATTTCTTATACCTGCAGGCAGATCAAGTTTATTTTCAATTTTTGCCACGCCCCTCGCGCCCACTCAATTTGGAAAAAACTTCATATCTCCTACAGTTTTGGAGATGGATCGTTCGAAATCGACAAAATTATTTATCGATTTATTGCTGAAGGAATGATAAAGATCGGATGAACGATACTCAAGTTAGTTAGGTCAGTTAACACACCCCACCCACCCCACCCATAACCTAAGCATTGCGTTCAGCAGAAGTAATCTTAGTGAGAGAGAGAGAGAGAGAGAGAGACTTAGAGAGCGCACTGCGTTGTGCGAGCTGCGACATTAAGGGTGCAGAGTATGTTATAGTCGGGCTTGACCGACTTACTTTCTTGTTTATGGAGTGGAATGATAAAAGATTCCTTCCACAACACAGGGAGGAAAAGAGGATGACTCAAGGGACAATTCAAATAATTTATGAATAGGCTTACAAAGTGCATCAGCACAAAACCTAAGTACACAAGCAGGTACTCCATCGGCACCCGGTGCATACACAGGTCTAACAGAGTTAAAATCGCAAAGGACAGAGCTTTCAGTGATTACAGGGCTAAAAATACAATTAGACCCATTCAATTGATAGGGGTATGGTTGATTCGCAAAGAAGCTAGAAGAAGCAGACTTTTTTCCACGCAATGTTGCACAGAATATGGAGGAGTCTATTGCTTCTGTATTGGTAAAAAGTTTTGCGGACATATGTATGTCAGGTGAAGCGAATGGGTATAACAATGGCCATCATCAATGCCCGTTTCGAATGCTTGTACGTCGTTCGGTGTGCGGTCTGGTAGTTTCAATATCCTTTAGTAGAAGTATCTATTTAGCTTATTCACCTCATCGATGCACGTATTACCACATACTTGCACACCATAAATAAATGCCACTTTGATTTAAGGTTTATCTCATTTTAATTCACAAATTGGCTCCATGTGGCATTTATAGTTGCATTGGTTTCTTGTTTGTATGTTTTTTTAAACGATAACAGCGGTGCTATATTGCCTAGGCGTCCTCAGTTGCGAAAGCGAGGAGGTTATTCCGCCATTAGTTTTGGATTGGGTTCGTGACATCGTCCTTAAAGTCATCGTGGACCTACATCTGGTATGTCGACAACATTAAAACAAGCATCTTATCAAATCATTAAACTCACCTTCAATAATTTGAACACCACAGTCCAATTCGCATGCTTTCTCTTCCAGAAGAATATCTTTAGCGCTTTTAGATGGCACATTTAGTTATCTAAAATAAATAAAAAATAAACCAAAAAAATTCCAAACTTGTTTGAGGAAAATTCCAAATTGAACCTGGTCACACTTTAAATAGCCAAGGCTAAAATGAAAAAGGCAACCCACGCATATCCTTTTCATTAAGCTTTAAAAATAGGCCGTCATTTTGCTCGCATTGTTAAGCCTTCGTCTCCTTTTCGATACAGTGGCCTTTAATTAGCATAATTGGTGACATTGAAGCGCACGAGGACCAAAGCCATCAAAGCATGATGAATGTGCCCTAAAAGCCAAGCCGCGACACAACAATCCTCACGCAAAATATTCACTGCTAATTAAATGTGGGGCCTAATCAATTTAGATTTCCAGCATTTTGGGTGCGCGCTGGCTGAAAAATGCCAAAGTTCGGGTCTACATTTTACATTAGACTAATTCAAGTCATAAATTGCCCAGCGGCTGAGTTGAATACCAAAAAAAAAAAAGAAGAAGAAGGAAACCGACAGAGTTCAGGTAAGTGAAAATTCAATTTAAATTGATGTCGACTGGCCAAAACCAAAAGGCAGAGTAAGCACGGGTGTGTATATATACATACATATATATGCCATTTAAGTTAAGTACCCTGGCCACACACACCCACTCACACATACCGACACTTAAGCAGAGAAGATGGGCCCCGTTTGCGGCCAGGTAAAATAGCTAACAAGTGGCCATGCTGGCCACACGGTTGGCCATGACTGCAAAATCAGCGCCACCAGCCGCCAAAACAGCAACAATTTTAAAAATTCATAAAAAAGGCAAAAGCCAACACAGACAGCAGGCAGTGGATTCATTTGGGGGATGGAGTTCGTTGCGGTTGTTACCTTACACCTTCATTTTTCAAGTGTGTTTCAATTTTTGCACTTGCTGCCTCACTCTCGGTTTGTCCGCTGTCTCAGTCTCTAACCGTCTGTTGGTGGTAATGAAATTACAATTTTTATAGGCCAAGTCATGAAAAATAAATGAGACTTAAGCACATTTGCCCAGGACCTGGCTCAGCCAGGCAATCTGAACTAAAACTGTAAACATGCTTCCACACTTGTCCATGCAACAAGTTTTGGTCCTTTTCAGGTGGCCTACGCATAGACATAAATATTAGCCAAAAGAGTGGTGGAGGGGGGGCACCGGTTACATTTCCATGACTTTCTTTTAAAAGTCGTACTCCCACAGGGGGTATATCAGACGTTGAGAGGATCGAAACTTTCGAACACGTTCAGAGTTCACCGGAAGAATTTGTTGTTGCCGACGTTGTTGTTCAAGAGTCAGACGTTGTAATTTTGCTTCATCACGCGTCTTCTCAATCAATTGGCTCATTGTAAGCTTTGTTGATCTCTCATGCTGAGCTGTCAAATAGAATGACCGCCTACTGCGCCATGTGTTGAATTATAATTGAATTGAACACAAAAATAAAATGTGAGGCGGAATGCGAATATGGTGAAATGATCCAGTGTGACGACTTTTGATTTGCGGATCATGCGTCAAGATTCATACTTTGACAAAATGGACATATTCTTCAGTGCCAACATCTACCAGCCCAGACTTCTGACCCAGGCAAACCAGATTCTTGGCGCAGACTCTACGGTGCTCTGTCGGCAACACCAACACACGCACACAACCATTCACACACGCATACGTCGCTGAATCTGCCACATGTTTCATGCAGTGGAAGCTTATTTCACTTGCATGAAGACGATCTTGTGTCCTTTCTTAAAATGGATCCTCCATTTCCAGCTTCCTCTCGAGACGCCCTTTTTTTTGGCAATTGATACCAGCCAGAACCTCCCTACAAGTTCTCAAGCTCAACACGAAAGTCCTCGGCTATAGGCTCCACGAAAGTCCTCGACAAGAGGCAATTGATGCCAGCCAGAGCCTACCTGCAAGTAATCAAACTCAACACGAAAGTCCTCAAAGAGAAGCACCACGAAAGTCCTCAACGAGAAGCACCACGAAAGTACTCAACGAGAGGCACCACCAAAGTCCTCGACGAGAGGCAGTCTCAACCCTGCTTAAACGAAATTGTTTGTCGACCCTCATCTAAGCGACTAAGCAAATCTGCACTTGGAGCACATTCCCAGTACAAAGGATTCAGCAGTTTCTACACCCAACGGAAACAGTTGGTCGACTCAACTACGATACCTACGAAATACATTACAGCGAGAAGTATACACAATGCTTTCTGCATATTGTGACTTGTGCAAATCCTGTAGATGTTCGCCCTGGATATACATCCCAGCTATGCTTAAAATTTTACAAATCTGTTGAGAATTTTCCGACTTTCTTTTCCTTAACCATCGCGTAGCAATTACGAACAAACCCGCAGAAGGAAAGTATTCATTTTGAACCAGTTTTTTTATATTCATTTTTCCATTATCATTTGAACAGTAAAATATAGCAAACACACAATTACGGTCAGGGTATAAAATAGTCTACACCACGCTTTCAACTTTTAGCTGGTTTCATTTTTCAATTAACTTAAAAAAGTTGCAGGTTGGTTTTTTTTTTTTGCTATTTGAAAATCGCTTAGCCAGCTTCCCTTTTAACCATATTTGTGTTTTTATTTTTTTGCTCCATTTTCGTGTAAATGGAATTTAAGCTACAAACATATCGTTGCCTACTTTTAAGCGCAACATCAGCAGCGGCATCAGCAGCGGCTAAGTGCATTTGATTTGCCATCTAAATTCCCTTTGAGGTTGCAATTACAATTTATTGAATTGACCAGCCTTCATTTACATAAATACATGCTCGTATGTGCGCTTGCATATACATATATAGTTTGGGTATGTACCTGGCATGCTTTTGGCAGTTTATTAGCTTTTGTGTTATGCACATACACAATTTATACCGCAGTTCAATTGGACATTGGCCTCGATTCGAATTAAATTCCTTTCATGGTCCCCAGCACGTCACATTATTGGGCGTTTTTAATTAGTTCTGTCGCCTGCATGGCCCGGCCTGGTCTGGCATTTAATTTAATCACGCGCAGTAAGCGACAAATATTTGAGCATCGAAAATTGCGTATGCGCCATGTGGGCCTTGTACAGCCTCAGACTCTTTGTCAGACGACCCTGGTCCTTTTGGGACCTTGTCGTCGTCATCGTCGTCGGCGGCTGGCAAATGTGTTGACGCATTTTACAATACACAATGGGCCCGACACACGGCGTAGGGGAGTGTGTTTGTGTGTGTGTGTGTAATTATGAATTCCATAATCATTTCGTTAATATGCGCAGCACGCGACATTGCCGGTCGCTTAGAATAAATTGCAGCAACAGCCGCCAAAGCCTCTGAAGCTGCTGGCTGTCTGGCCCATTGGCCGACTGGCTGGCTGCTCATTTCGTGTACGCTTATCCTGCGGGGAATTAAAAATAATTTGGGTCGTTTTGCTGTACGTTTGTTGCTATTGCTGGCAGGTGTTTGCCCCGGCCTCTGTTCTTCTGTTTGTGTGTGTGTGTGTGTGCGTGTGTTGATTATGGCTTAATTTTTTGTAATTACATTAACATGATTAAATTAGTTTTGATTTTGCAACTTTTAACGTGGGTAAACATATGGATGATACGATAACCAGTGGCAAGGCCTGAAAAGAAGTCGCTGTCGCAATACACTTTGTGAAATAGAGAAAACTTGATATAGTTTCCTCGCTTGATCAAACTTTGACAATGTTTTGTTTTATTAAATCTAAGCTACGTATAAATTAACATTAAGTTTTAAAATTATTCTTTAATATCATAATGTTCACGCTGATGGTTAGGTTCTTTTCGTTGGACAAAAAACGTGTCGCAGGGGTAAGTGTAGAAGCACACTTTAAAGGTACGCTTTCCCCAAAAGGTGGAAATTCACAACTACAATTGGAAAATAATTGGTCCAACAGCGACACCCTATAAGACAAAAATCTTAAAACTAAATACAGGTCCGTTTTTTATACCCTCCGACCACATAAAGCATAACGAGCTGAGTTGATATAGCCATGTCTGTCTGTTTCTCCGTCAGTTTTAAAGCTATCTGAACCAAACTTTGCAAAAAGTCTTTTGGTACAAATACGCTGGACATTTGTCGGAACCGGCCGGATCGGATGACTATAGCATATAGCTGCCATAGGAACGATCGGTCGAAAAACTAGTTTTAGTGAGAAAAACTTTTTTGTTTTCAATGCAAATGCCCCCAAACTGTCGTATTTTTCAGTTTTCTACGCTTTTACATAATTCCACCAAGTATGATGAAAATCGGACAATTATATAGTATAGCTGCCATACAAAAGAAAGGTCTGAAAAAAAGTCTTAGTAGGAAAAACTTTTTTGTTTTCAATGCTATCGGTCCAAAACTTGTTACTGATCAATATTATTTGCTAAACACAATTCTGCCAGGTTTGATCCAAATCGAATGACTGTAGCGAATAGCTGCCTTAGGATCGATCGGTCGAAAAAGCAGTTCTTGTAAGGAAAATTTGTTGGTTTTGAATCGTAGCGTCTTTATATTTTCCAGTTAAGAATACTATCGGTTTCTACACAATTTTGGGGAGTTTGGTCAAAATCGGATGAATATATCTTATAGCTGCCATATAACAAACTGTCAAGCGAATGGTCAAAGTAGTGGCGCCATCTATTGCTGAGATTGGGAAACAACTCAGCTAAGAATGTTCGACGAAAATCATTTAATTCCTTAATTTATATAAATTATCCAAGATACCCTTGGGTATATATACTTCGGTCGAGCGGAAGTTAGCTTTCCTCTATTATTAACAGTAAAATGTAGTATATCTGTCAAGAAGCAATGTGGTGGTAGCTTAGTTACCCTTTGACAACGCCATATCGTGAAATATAAACAACGCATTCTACCGAGAATTGTTCCATGCACATTGAATCAGATTTACGTTCTTATCTATACTTTAGGATTCATTAACCCATTATGCGTTAAAATATTACTGTAGCCCTGAATTTTAGCAGGGTTGCAAAAGTCAAGAGTTCGGTCAGCTGATTGTTTTGATAAAAAACGAGAAGGCCAAGCTAACTTCGTCTGTGCCAAAGTTTTTATACCCTTGCAAATGCAAATGTCACAGTTTATATACAATTACATAAAAATCAAAAAGTTTTCTAACTAAAACCCATTTTCCGACAGATAAACATCTCATTCATTCATCAAACTAGCAAACGCCGAGTTTAAGAACGATGAAACTGAAAACAAAAAGGTTTTCTCACTAATAGCCTATTTCCACCAAAGAAATGAAGCTTCGTTTCTTGAAATGACAAGAAATGTAACAAATTATTGATGCATTTTGGCCTTCATTTCTTTCATTTCTAAAAAATGATGACATTCCCACAAAGGCATTTGGTATTTTTAAAATAGTACTCGCTACTCTCTGGCACTACTCTTTATTCTCGGGAAATAGAAAGTGTCAGCACCAATAAACTGTTGATATGAATTTAAAAAGTAGGCGCAATTTTGTTTAAAATATAAATTAGTAAAAAAAAGGTGGGAATGCCTTTATGTATGTCTTTTTTTTGGGTAAATATTGCAAAAAGTCCCCGTGAGTTTAAAAGTGGCGCCTGTTGTTTAAATCAAATCATTCAGCTGTTTTTGTCAACGTGGTATTGCGAATGTCAAAAAGATGACGATTTGTCAATGGAAACAGCATCATTTTTATACTCCGTACAGAAGGTACATAGAGTATATTAAGTTTGTGCAAAAGTATGTAACAGGGAGAAGGAATCGTTTCCGACCCTATAAAGTATATATATTCTTGATCAGCATCAACAGCCGAGTCGATATAGCCATGTCCGTCCGTCCGTCCGTCCGTCCGTATGAACGAAGAGATCTCAGAGATGGTAAGAGATAGATGTTTGACTTGTATGGGATGGGGCATATATTTCTTATACCTGCAGGCAGATCAAGTTTATTTTCAATTTTTGACACGCACACTCCCGCCCCCGCAATTCGGAAAAAACGTCATATCTTCTACAGTTTTGAAGATAGATCGTTCGTACCTTCTAGAGATAACTTGTAAACAAAATTATTTATCGATTTGCTGAAGGAATGATAAAGATCGGATGAACGATACTCAAGTTATGAGCAAAAAACGGCCAGTAAACACCCAGCACCACCCCACCCACCACCGCAGCATTCTATTGAACGGCAATCTTAGTGAGAGAGAGAGAGAGAGAGAGAGAGAGAGAGAGAGAGAGAGTGAAACTTAGAGATGAGCGCGTATAACTCGTAAGCAAATGAGAGCTGAGACGTTAAGGGTACAGAGTATGTTATAGTCGGGCTTGACCGACTTTCTTTCTTGTTAGAAATGAAAATGATATGAAATGAAGCCAGTGGAAATAGGAATAGGAAATAGGAAAAATCCGACTTCGACCCAATTTGGCGAATCTGTTTGAAAGCATATAAAATCAGTCATCAGCGAGTTTAAGGACGCTAACATAAAAATCAAAATAAATTTCTTACTAAGACTCATTTTCGACCGATCGGTCATATGGCAACCATAAGATATAGTCACCCGATGTCGATCAAATTTTTCAAATTAGTTTGAAAGCGTTTAATATTAATAATCACCGACCTTAAGAACTATTTACTTTAAAACAAAAAAGTTTTTTTCACTAAGACCCGTTTTCCGACCGATCGGTCTTATGGCAGCTATAAGATATAGTCATCCGATTTTGACCAAAACTTGCATATCTGTTTGAAAGCATATAATATTAATAATAGCCGAGCTTGAGGACGCTCACAGTGAAAACAAAAAAGTTTTTCCCACTAAGACCCATTTTTGGACCGATGGCAGCTATAACATATAGTCATCCTATCCGGTCGGTTCCGACATATTCCGACTGTGGAATCAATTACCTACACAAATAAAAATAGTTAGTAACGCAACGCAATTTAGGGTCAAACAAAGAGTTTTTAATAGGAAACAATTAATAATAACATTTAATTACACAAATCATTGAAATAATAATAAAAATCTGTCTTGCTATATATGTATGTATTAGGTTAAGAAGAAGTAGGATTAATGATTTAAATACTATGATCTTTTTTTGTATGTGACTAGTGCATTAATGTAAAAGGTTATCCTTGTAGCACTAGGAATTAAGAAATTATTAAATAAATAAATAAATAAATTAGCAGCGTGCAGTAGAAAGAAGACTCTGTGCAAAATTTCAGCACGATAGCTTTAAAACTGAGTGACTAGATTGCGTAGAAACAGACAGACAAACGAACAGACGGACGGACAAAGCTCAATCGACTCAGCTCGTCGCCCTGATCAAGAATATATATAGCTTATGGGGTCGGAAATGAATATTTCTATGCGTTGCAAACTTCTGGGCAAAATTATAATACCCTTTACAAGGGTATAAAAGCGGGAAACTTTTACTCAACTTTAAGGCTGTTTACCACGTTTGACTAACGGTTGAATGTTAATTATAGAATTTAAAGTCAAGGTTATGTAGAATGTGAATACCGAAAAAGACTTTGTTTTGTTCTTGTTAAATGTTGTTTCTGTTTACCGTTATGTTCTGTCCTAAAATAGAAAAAACCTAACCTGTTGAGTGAAAACTTTCTTCAAATTTCTTCAAAAAAGTAATTTTGTAAAGTTACACCTTATTAGGCAAATCACACTGAGAACGTTTTATAGGAATGCATGGAATTAGATGATGATGTAAAATGGAAATTCACACGTCTGTCAGTCAAAGCTCTTAAATATGTGTTGTGTCAAAAATTCTATAAAATTATATTCAGAAATAATAAAACTTTTCAAGTGTATAAATATCAGTTTTAAATATCTTATTGTAGTGATTGAAAGTCAGTTATGCTTGGTCCTTTTCTCGAACTAAATTAAACAGCAACAGATCTTGTGCGCTTTGGTATATGGGTATTGGTATTACCGATGCATTTACTACTTAAAATTTCTGATTAGTGTCAATTGGGTCCTCTGCGCAAACGGAGGAAAGATCTGCATATGGAATAGAATAGGGTGAGACCCTCTTTAATCACTATCATAATTTTGTCGCATGTCATCAATATTGTTCTTATGCCAGCTTCCATGCAAGGCGTTTTCAATCGTTTTTCTTGCCGACTTAATATAGGGCTACATCCACCATCCATTGTGCAGAAAAGTTTTGCTGTGCCGATATTTTCTCAACCATTTCAACATCCACGGTGGATGTTCCTATCTCACACTGTTCGACTACATTTTCTGCCGGTAGTTTTCATATGCAAAAAATTTGTCATTCACTGTGAAAAAATGGCAATAAGAAAAACGCGAAGCAGCAGCTGGTGTGTTTGATAAATATGCATATGCGTTTTTATTTCTGTAATTCTTCAATTTTTATTCCTTGGAGCCGGTAAAAAACAACCGTGAGCAGCGTAAAATGGTCTGGGGAGATGGGGATCCTGCTCATCAACGTGCGGGAGGAGAATATTGAGGACTTGCGGAGCTCCAGGAAGAACTCCCATGCGTAGTCGGAGATGTCCCTGTCTATGAAGGACGGCGGGATAGGCATTACCTGCTCGGATGTTTTTACATAAGTAGACATCCTGACCAAAAAAGTCCTAGTAAGTGTTTTACTTGGTTACGAAAAAGTTGAAAATGCTTACTAGTTAATTTTACATTTTGCAGAATAGAAAAAAAAGTTCGACCTCAATTATAGCTGAAAATAAAGTGAATTAAAAATACAATAAAATTTGAAAATTTGACGCAATTATTTGCTATAGCAATCTGATCTACTTGAACTAAAATTTGCAGAAGTATTGCTCCGGTATTGTATTGTATTTTAGTTAATTTGGCTCGCACAATTTTAGTAGCACTTGGAACTAAAAAGCCATGCAAACATTTCCCCATCGTCGAACTCTTCGATTGGCTCATTTAAATCCAGCGTCACCATAAGTTTTTGTAAAAATTGGTATTGTTGTTGCGATGCAGTTAAAACAATGGCCAATGAATTCATAATTTCATACAATTTGTACACCTTTTCTTTTCTTGCATCAGCTGATTGCCAATGGACGATGGATGTTGGATGTGGCCAGTGTGAATCGGTGTTTCCCAACTTTCAAAAATTCCATTCGTTTCCCAAAGATGTGCTCAGTATGAAAACCTTATAAAGCAAAAATATAAAAGACCACGACAAGTTTGTCTGCCATTACTTCATTTCATGAGGAACGTGTGGAATAGAAGCATTTTGCTTCGAGCCAATTACATTACATAGTTGCCATTGCTATTTGTTGGCAGAACAAATGGAAAGAAATAAAAAATATACACTAATTCGGAAAAATGTAAATATGTTCTTTCAAGGCTTCTAAACCAGAGCAGGCCAACTCATAGCCACCGGTGGCCGGAGTCGCAGAGAAGCGCGCCAAACTTATTATTGTGTGAGTCGGCGAGCACGAAAAAGCAAGTAAGTCCCTTAGCGATAGTTTGAAGGGACCAAAACAAAATTCATAAGCTATTGCATTTTTAACATACAAGGGATAAATAAGCGATATATGGTATCGTTTTATTTACATCCAATCAAAACATTGGCGCCCTAAAAAACGCCCTGAAGACATAAATGCTAATCTTTATGAAAGAATCTCGCAGTTATTATGCAAACTGTGCATTGGCGATTCGTCGTTTAGCAATTTCAAAGCAGACCTAGCCGCGCCAGTAATTGGCACAAAACCTTATTTATCAAACGGAAACATGTCAAATATAAGGAGTGAGTATTCGAAGCTAGGACCCCACACGTTAGATTTGGATACAAATCATTTAAATTCTACAGTAACAGCAATTAGGCAAACTTCTTCTTTTGGCTTTAGTAACAATTGCAATTTCCTGATTTGCCTGTTTCCATCTCTCCTTGTAGATTTTGACAATAATTTATAGCTTATAAAGAAAGTAAGCCTTTTTTAAGCAACAGGAAGAAACATTTTCTTATCCCCAGGATGAAACGCTTTCTAATTCCTGAGAAGAGACTTTTTCGTATCTCCCAGAAGAAACGCTTTCCTTCCCCCCAGAAGTGTCGCAAAGTGGCACAAATTTTCCCGAAGGGAGATGAGAATGCGATTGCTATGCGATATCGCTAGAGTAAAGCGATACTAATGGAAGAAACGCATTCTTATCTTCCGCGTTAAAAAAATCTTTGCTGGATAGTAGTATTTCGTGCTCACAAATACAAGCACATTTTTTTGTCCTCTCTCTTTGGCCTGCGCTGGCTTAAATCGCTTCACCGATCTTCATGAAAGCCAACAGTAAACAGAAATATCAGCACAGTTTTTAGAGCCCGAGTGGCTCCGGGTTTACTTAGCTATTATATTCAAAAAAGTGTCTATTTTGCCATGCAACTTTGCTCTCCTCTGAGTTGTCTTGTGGTCGACCTTGATATCCTTGCTAAGCTAAAGATAAAACTGTTCCTTCCATAGAATCACCACCACCAAGAAAAGAGTTTTACCTTAATTAAAAACGAGAGCGTAAGTTAAAGTCGGCTCTAACCGACTTCGATATACCCGTTACTCATGGAAACAAATGTTTAATAGCCTTCCTGTATGCCTGAGGTGGGTCAGCCGAAAAGTATGCAACATTTTTTAACTCGTCTCTCTCTCTCTTTCTCTCTCTCTCTCTCTCACTAAGATTGCTGCTGAACGCAATGCTTAGGTTATGAGTGGGGTGGGTGGTGGGTGTTAACTGATCGTTTTTTGCTCATAACTTGAGTATCGTTCATCCGATCTTTATCATTCCTTCAGCAAATCGATAAATAATTTTAAGTACTAGATATCTCTAGAAAGTACGAACCATCTATCATCAAAACTGTAGGAGATATGACGTTTTTTCCAAATTGCGGGGGCGTGAGGGGGCGTGGCAAAAATTGAAAATAAACTTGATCTGCGTGCAGACAATAGGAGTCTACATTTCAAATTTGGTTGCTCTAGCTCTTCTAGTCTCTGAGATCTAGGTGTTCATACAGACAGACGGACAGACGGACAGACGGACATGGCTATATCGACTCGGCTGTTGATGCTGATCAAGAATATATATACTTTATATGGTCGGAAATGATTCCTTTTGCCTGTTACATACATTTGCACGACTTTAGTATCCCCTTTTACTCTACGAGTAACGGGTATAAATAGCGTAATGCGACAGCAATTTAACATTATTATTACATATAATATTTGGTATCAATCGAATGTGCCAAGTTACAAGTGTGAAACTACATTTTTCAAATTAATGCCAGCAAATTTGCAATCTGGAGTCATTTGATAATAGAACTATGTTCCTCATCTCATTAATTTTGGCCTCTGCTCGTGCGAGTCTAACCCATCCAGAAAGTAGATTCGCTTTACCAAATCAAATGCAAATTAAATTCATTTCAAATCAATTAAAATATATTTTATTTTGATTTTTGTACATTTATTATACTTGATTCATTTGGAATACCCCCAAATATATTTCAGGTAATAAGTTAACATAACATTTATTAATTCCGAGTGAGCAATTAAACAACTGATTAAAATAGTTAGCATCCCATTTTTGTTCACTCACTCATAAACAATATTATTACAAACCCCACCAGTAGTAAACGTTACCCGCTGCAAATCAGTAGGTATTGTTCGCAAAGCGTTCACCTCGTATACCTCCATTTTGTGAACATTTTGTACGGTGTGCATGGCTTGGCATTAATTGAAAAAAACAAAACAAAAAATATAACACCAACTCATTAAGCGTTCGCAGTTTACGAAATTAATTTTTATTGACTTGCTCATAACGCGTTATTGTCGTTAGTTGTGAACGTTATGTTTTATCCCATTAAGGCGCCACAGCAACCACAAAAAGAGTTGCATATAAAAATAAATCTGAAATGATGCAATTAAATATACTTGTCCTGCAGGCAAACTCAACACATAGCCAGTGAATATAAAAGGCGATTGGAAAAACGGGTTAGGACTTAAAATTTTAAAACGCAACTTTGTACCTATAGAATGCAACGTACACGGGTAAACGAGGCAATGATGTAGAGCAGATGTGGGTGTAGGAGCGGTCGGCAACGGGGTGGTGATAGGAGATTACTGCAGTCTACGAGCTCATACTTGGGCATGCTAAATTTTAATTTAGATTCGCTTCAGAAAGTCTTCCTCATTGCAACGACAGAGAAAAATAGAGAGATAGAGATGGAATGTGTGTTAACTGGCCGTTCTTTGCTCATAACTAGAGTATCGCTCATCCGATCTTTATCATTCCTTCAGCAAATCGATAAATAATTGTGATTACTGGAAGGTACGAACAATCTATCATTCCAAACTGTGGGAGATATCACGTTTTTTTCAAATTGTGGGGGCGGGAGGGGACGTGGCAAAAATGAAAAATAAACTTGATCCCATACATGTCAAGTCACTATCTCTCACCATCTCTGATATCACTTCGTTCATACGGACGGACAGACGGACATACGGACAGACAGACAGACGGATCAAGAATATATATACTTTATAGGGTCGGAAATGATTCCTTCTACCTGTTACATACTTTTGCACAAACTTAATATACTCTGTGTACTTTTGGTACAGAGTATAAAAATACCGTTCTAAAATATAGCACAAATTTCTTACTTTTATACCCATTCCGCTCTCAATTTTTATATAATATCATGAGCATTCGGTTTGGGATCATGGCTTTGTACTTATTTTCCGTTCAAAAGACATAAAATAGAATGAAAAAAAGGAAAAGTTTTGATCAAATAAGAAAATATTTTAATGTTTTAATGCTATTATTCCCATTAGAGCAGGGGTGCCCAAGCCCATTGCTCACGCAGCGCATTCGTTGTTGTTTTACGCAAAGAGAGATCCGCGCTTATAAGCCTCTCGCATAGCTTATGGCTATACGTAGAGCCACAACAACTACATAAGTGTTCCCACTACTCTTTCTCTCCGAGTGAAGGTTTTGTTGTTGGCTACGAATAGCCGAGCACCGGATACATAGCCTTCACATAGCACGCATATACTTAAAACGGTCCAAAATAAGCCACCGAGAAACCATGGTAGACTTTGGGTTTTTTGACTGCGGAACTACGTTCAACGATCCTTGAAAACTGTACATTTCCGATCTCAGAAGTTACTTGGCTACTGCTTAAGCCTCTTTATGTACCTGGATTATAACTTCGATTTGTTGAATTTTTAGAAGTCAGTTTTTCATTCTGTCAGAGTGTGCACAGCTTAGAAAAATAGGGTGGTGTGGTCAAAACCAAAAGCAGTATAATTCAGGGGTTGAAAGACTGTCAACGAAACAGCGATATCACTAAAACTTATGCCCCTGGCTGCGCTGTGCCTTGACGAAATCATAGTTCACATGAAAAGCAAAAGCGTAAAAAAATTAAAAACATCGAGCTGTGCTATTGCTTTGAACATTTCAAAAGCAAAGGAAACTTAGCTGAGAAAGTTCAATAGCACACACATATTTCAGCACAAAGGGCACAGCCGGTTTTGTTGGCAACTAGGCCCCAATGCTATTCATTTTTAAAGAATGCAGTTTTAAAGTAAAGAGTGGTCCATCTAGTGTTTGGAACTTGAACTATTCATAATTTGACTTTAAAAACGTCAAATGTCATTCGGAAAGCGACTAACTAAGTAATAATTAGGAATAACTTTGACATTTACGAAATGGGTCGCTATTCGCTTGAAGAAAGTTGGGAAATATTAAAAACATATTTCCAAAGTGGTGAGTCCTCGACTCAAACTGTGCGAAATTTGAAAAAAACATTTAACAAAAAAAATGTTCCGTTGACTCAATTTGTGGATCAATTCGAGTGAAGCGAGTTTGTGAAACTGGAATGTTGGTGGATAAACCAACCCGTGTACGTACTCGTCCGGTGCGCTCGACCGAAAACATTGCTGCGGTTGCCAACCACCATCGACGTCAACTCGGCATCGATCTCAACAATTGAATATTTCGCGCACTTCATTGATGCGAATTTTGCATAAAGACCTTGCCATGAAGCCACACAAAGCTCAATGGGTGCAGCAGCTAAAGCCAATTGACCATCCGAATCGTCTACAGTTCGTAAATTGGGCGGAAGATCGTTTGGCCGAAGATGGTGAATTTTACCGAAAAATCATCTTTTCGGATGAAGCACATTTCCACCTCGGTGGTTATGTTAATAAACAAAATAGTCGCATCTGGGGCACTACGTCATTCCAGAAATTTTATGACGTCAATATTGCAGTGTGTACCAAGCAGAATTGGTGGCCATCCGGGAGGCCGTCAAATACATCAGCACACTTATGATCGAAGAAGGGAACATATACATTTACTCAGATAGTCAAGCCGCTTTAAGGGCTCTTGACTCCTACACCAATACCGCCAAGACGCGCACGGAATGCCGTAGATCCTTAAATGTGATCGCTCAGCATCTTCGTATCCACCTCATCTGGGTATCTGGACATCGTAACATTGAGGGTAACAAGTCAACCGACAAACTGGCAAGACAGGGTACTACCATTCAGCTCCTCCCGGAGAAGAGCTTGATAGGGATGCCCTTAGCATCATACAAGCTAATCATAAGGAATGAAACCTGGCGCCTGGAATAACCTTCCGGTTTGCGCAGCAGCTCAGGTCACGTGGCCCTCGTTTAACCTGAAACGAACCAATAGTCTTTTGCACCAAAGATGGGAAAACATCTCACTTATGGTTGGGGCCTTAACGGGTCACTGCCTCTTCGGCAGGCATGCAGCACGCTTGGGCGTCGCTCACAACGACTTCTGCAGAAGCGGCAAGTGTGAGGAAGAGGAGGAGACATTACTGCATTTTCTTTGCCATTGCCCAGCTCTTAGTAGAAGGAGACTCAAAACTCTTGGCCACCCCTTTCTACTCAATCATATCTACTGTGTCCGAGTAGAGATTCTGTCTCTACTGAAATTCTTAACGTTGTCACAATGGTTCAGTCGGGAGGAACGCCTCCTGGCTTAAATAGGGAATTATATGGTATCGCAAAGGGCCTATCTTGGACTTAGTGTAGGGACAGTCTTACTGTCCCTAGCCATCTTAACCTAACCTAACCTACGCTTTTGGGGATTGGCTCATCACTAAATGAATAGATCTTTCGGATCAAATAAACTTTGAAGACTTTTTCTTTTGATTTGGATGAAACGTTGCACTCTCTTTTCGTTTATATTTCACAGTTTTGAACAAATTGTCCTTGCTTTAGTGTGGTTAGCAGCTTCCATGGTATGGAACTTAGCTTTTTTTAAAAACTATTCGCGAGAAACTTCTGCTGCTTGGAAGGCTGGGAAGAGAGGCAGCATGCAGGAAGCTGGGCTTCAGATACGATACCTAACCTAGCGTCGCGACGCGGCGGAAAGTAAACTAAAGCCAAGAGTAAATTTTAAAAAATTACAGCACTCTTTTAGGCTATTCGTCAGTGCATTCAAACCCTTGTTAGTGGCAAGGGGGGAACACAAGGTTTTAGTTGGAGCTGATAAAGTAAAGTAAGGCAGACGGAGACATGCTTTTGTTGTCATGACAGCTAACTTTGAAAGATGAAATGCATTTAAAGTAAATGTATCAGTGAGAAAATATTTATATGAAACATTTATACTCTAGCTATAATTGCCAGGACCCAGGCAGCTTCCTAGAAATGTCGTTGTCATTGTCATGTTTGCTGCTTTTGTGCTGCAGTTCGTTATGGCATACGCAACTCATAAATAACGCGCGAGACCTGAAAGGAGTTCACAAGCCCCACCACCCTCCCAGAGCAAGCCAAGTCACGTACTTGCACTTTTGCCACTTTTCTACTTACTTGCCACTGAGCGTGTGTGTGTGTGTGTGTGTGTGTGTGTGGCACTTCAGCTCTAATATAAAGTTTGCACTCTCGAAATGTGCTGCCAGCACTTTTTGGTATTACGCAAAAGTTTACTTTTTTTAACTTCCTTTCGCGCGGGTGGTGAGATGGCATGGCTTCTAGCTGATTTCTGAGAAGGTGAGGGAAAAAAATTAAATTGCTCGCAATTTGCACAGTTCAATGCGCTTTAGCTAAGAGAATTCCCGCACAGATTTTCATAACTTAGAGATGTGCAGTCAATTTGTTTGAACCAGGCAGCGCCAGTAGAGTATGCCAAGGAAAGTTGTGGCATATGTGTGGGAGTTGCTACACCTGTGTGTGTGCAGAGTTGTAAACTAACGCAATGACAAACGCAATCACAATATAAAATTTTCCAGTTAGTTAAGTTTGTCTTGTGTTTTGGGGCTTTTGTTGCATGTTGCAAGTGCAAGCAAGCAAGTGCAGCAGCTGCAAACGGTTTGCTAGTTTCACAAATTTATTATAATGTACTATAGGAAATTTTTTTCAGTTTCTGGTAAAAAGTTTCGTTTTTAAAAGTGTTCTAGATGAAAACAAAAACAATGCTATAATAAATTAAAATATGAAATCATTTCTTTTTTCACAAATTTCAGGATTAGAGTATTCTACCCGTTGATGACAATGATACTGCGCCTTCTAAGCAGTCTTCTAGCAAGGTTGTAAGGGTGACTGGCCAGTTTGTCCAGGTAGGTGGCTGCTTGTCTGCTACGACCTTGAGTTCTTTCTCGATGTATCCGGTCTGGTACGGTCAACAAGGTTCTGTGGTGTGAAATTTTCTTACCAGGAACCTAGCTTTTCTTGACAGATTTTGTTTTTTTTTTAACTGCTACAGGGGGATTAGGGCCAGTGGCGAGGGCGCATCTAGAATGTCATTGACCAGCTGGACTCTATTGGAAGATGTCGTTTGAAATGGCTTGCATCTGGCCTCCACGGTGAACGCAAATGCCAAAGTCCAGAAACCATCTTTGCTTGTTGGAATCATCAGCAATAGGAAGCGGCTGTCCCGTGAACAAGTTGGTTAAGAACTTCTGTTCGGATTCGGCGATGAACTGCAGGTACGATTCTCTTGTGTGCAGAGGTCACAAAAATCGGCCCCCCGTTAGCCTTTGTCAGAAAATAACACTTTTCGCCCGGCATATTGTCACTGCTGCTCTTTGGGTGTGAGTGGAGAGAATCATTTTGTTTTAGCTTTGGTTTCTCTAAGGTCAGGCTAAGCCCTTTGGCAAAATTCACGCATTCAAAAGGTCTTCTTCGTATGTATGCATCGGTGTGTAATGCTCGGCTAACAATATGAATGTATGCGATAAGCTATATGTGCTCTCTCGTTCTCTAACACTGACTCTCTCTCACTCTCTGCTTATGATTAGTTCTATCGCACGCAACCTTTTGAACCGAACATTTTTCATTTCGGTCTTCTTAAAACACGCAGTTTATGAGCAATTGACTGACATGGGCCTGTTGTTCGGTTGCAGGCAGCCCAATCAGTGCTGCCTTGCCTTCCACCTGCCCTTGACACTCTGCGTCTCATCCAGAGAACACTCCGGATAAAAAAAGTCAAAGCAAAAGTATAGGTTGCCCACAAAACGCGCCTGAAAAAAGTCAATATTGGCTATTTTTACAACTTTAAGCTCAAATTACTAAAAATCTCGCCGTGATGGACCATTTCTGAAAACAGATTCGTGTTCAGCACACGAAAATCAACTAGAATCACTACCAACCCTTCAATATACTGGACCCTGCTGCCTAGTGTTATGCTCTCTGGTCTCTCCCCAGGAGGTACAAACGTCAGGCAACCCCAAAATTTCCGATCCGAAAGACTGATGGGACTTGGGAAAAATCTCCCAAGGAGAGGCATCTTGAGAAGAGATTCACGCCGTTAACAACCTCCCCTGTATCTAGAATTCGCAGAGTGAAACGTATTCTTGACACCACTGGTCAGCTCAAACTGCCAGTTTCTCGGATCACTTTTACGCAGGTGAAAGAAAAAAATCAAAAAGCTTAAGCCCAAAAGGCTCCTGGAGAAGATGGGAACGACAACAAGACGCTGAAGGCACTCCCTGACTTAGCCATACTCCTCCTAGTATTAATATTCAACTCAGTGTTGAGAGTGGAATACATCCCGAGGGCCTGGAAGAAGGCCCAGATCGTTATGATCCACAAGGCCCGGATGAGTCCTTCAGATGTTGAATCGTGCCGACCTATCAGTTTGCTTTCGTCGGTGTTGAAAATCTTTGTGAGGTGCCTGCTGAGCAGAATACTTGCCTTGGATGAGCTCAGCCAACGTATTTCGTCCTTTCAATTTAGTTTTAGAAGGTCGCAAGGAACACCAAAACAGTTAATCAGGTTAACTAACTTTATACTTGAAGGATAATATGCCAACGAATACGTCGTGTCATTATTCGTTGACGTGAAGCAAGCGTACGATCGTCTGATAGATAAAGTGTCTTCTCCCACCACAGCTCTTTGATCTGACTGGACGTTTTCTGTCGTCGTTGATGGAGCTGAATCGAGAACAAGAACTATACGTGCAGAAGTTCCACAGCGGAGAGTCCTCGGCCCCACGCTTTACACACTCCTAACCAAGGACATGCCCACTGGAAATAAATTTCCTGATCGACACAGCTATTTTGGCCACACATCCCTGTGCCTACAGCGCCACGGACATTCTACAGCAGTACATGTACCAATTTTGTCAGATGGGTAAGGTGCTGGAGTATTGGTATCAATCAAGCGAAGTGTGCCAATGTTACCCACACATTAAGGAGAGACGACTGCTCCGGAGTTTTCATGGAAGATCAACTTCTAGCCCATCATCTAGTCCTGACTTTTGGCTTTCACATAAGCTGTATAGCTGTATAGAAAAGCTTGGGATGGCTGCTAAATAGCAGATACAAATTGTCATTAAAGAACAAGGCAATCATTGCACCCGGATAACGTTATGGCCTGCAAGTATTTGGTATAGCAGCTACAACGCATCTACACAAGATCCGTGGCCTCCAAGCCAAAGTACTGCGCAGACTATCGGGAGCGCCCTGGTACATATGCACGAGAAGGCTGGAACAGGAACTAAATGTCCCAATGATAGGCGAATCTGCGGACTATATTGGAAAACTCAAAGGATACCCAACTCGGCTAGCAAGGCTACTACTTCGCAGAGAAAGGATAAATGATGTAATAGCCAGAAGAAGACTTTTGAGAATCTTCCCTTGGCAACTTCCAAGACGACTTATCTGAACCTGCCATAACATCTAACATTTAACACCAATCCAAACATAAATTGTACCATACGAACAATAAAGTTTTCCAGTACATCGAAAGTTGCTGACAAAAAAGTAAGAAAATAGATGTAGAAACAAAAAAGAAAAGAGAACAAGAAAGAAAGTTGGTCAAGTCCGACTATAACATACTCTGTAGCCTTACCCTATAAGTTTCTCTCTTTCTCTCTCACACACTAAGATTGCCTCTCTTGAACGGAATGTTGTGGTTACGGGTGGGGGGTGTTAACTGGCCGTTTTTTGCTCATAACTTGAGTATCGTTCATCCGATCTTTATCATTTCTTCATCAAATCGATAAATAATTTTGATTACTAGATATCTCTAGAAGGTACGAACCATCTATCATCAAAACTGTAGGAGATATGAAGTTTTTTCCAAATTACGGGGGCGGGAGGGGGCTTGGCAAAAATTGGAAAATAAACTTGATCTGCCTGCAAGTATAAGAAATATATGTCCCATACATGTCAAACCTCTTTCTCTTACCATTTCTGAGATCTTTGCGTTCATACAGACGGACAGACAGACAGACGGACAGACGGACATGGCTATATCGAATCAGCTGTTGATGCTGATCATTTGGTGATCAGGCTAATGATTCCTTCTTCCTTTTACATACTTTTGCACAAACTTAATATATATATATATATATATATATATATATAATATATATATAAAAATTAAACCTTACTACAAAAATCGAACTTCAGTAATGTTTTTGGCTCTTAATACTTTTCAGTTGGACGAAACTGTAGACTTCAGCAAAGTGTCTACTGATGATGAAACAAGGGGGTTCTTGAAACATTAATGTATAGGTAAAGCAGCAAGCAACTAACCATGGAGCCATAATAATAAACAAAACTTGAACAGGGATATCAGCTTTAACGTTCCTTTTCTTACAGAGCAATCGGTAGAAACGGCGCTACACACTCTTATGGAAAAAGTGTTATTTCATATGCGCTAAGAGCTTTTTAGACATCTCCAGCGCATTCATTAAAGTCATTTGACTTCATTCTTTAACCCGTCATCTGTTGCGTTACAGAGTCGTGCGTATAGTTTGTTGTAGTTGCTTGCAATTGATTGATTGGGGATCCAAACTTAAAACTCATGATCATATTTTAAAATGAAAAGGAGTTTTGCCAAAAAAAATGGAACATTTCCAATAGTGCTCCTTTGTCATAAACTGTCTTTTGTTCTTTTAAGCAAATATGCATAACTAAACCATAAAATGTTCTGTTCTTCTTGGCGTTTACAATTATAAAACAGAAAAAATATGATTATTATAAAAATACAGCGGCAGCATCAGCAGCAGCAGGGGGCGAACCTTTTGCTTAAAAAAAAAAGAAAAGCCCATAAATTGCTTCTGATGTGAAAGTTAATAAAAAAAAGTTCAATAAAATCGAAAAGGGTGATGATTTTGATGCCCAGGGAACTGGTCGGCAAGTGTGTCTGGCCCCAATGGTACCCTCATCATAGTTCATTAAATGCGTAAAGGAATAAAATATCCCCAGCAACAGCAACAACAGCAAGATTTTATAGGGCCACCCCACAGAAGGTGAGGAGGGCGAACCCTGACCAAAAAACCCAACGGCACATAAAAGCATTTATTTTGTCTTATTTGAACGGAAAGCAGGCAGCGAGCATAAATAAATTTTGTTTTATGCGTCAATAATGATGAAGTTATTACGACTCTATTAGAAGGCCCAGCCTAACCGAAGAGCGCACATCATAAAAATGCTGCTGATTCAGGAAGGCCAGGCATTAAAAAAGTTTACTTGAATATTAACCACAACCTCACCAGTCCAGTCCAGTCCAGTCCTGTCCACCCGAGCTCAGCCCCGGCCACTTAAGCGATACTGAAACTTTTTTATTAAACTGACTAATAGATGTGAGCGTAGATGGAAGCCAGGTCAATTTTTGGCAAAATGGCCGCCTGGTTGCGCTTAATAAAATTTATGATTTCAACGCACAGCTTTGACAGTTCAAATTAAAATGGGTGCTCAGAAGCGGCATCTCTTGTGGGCGCCCCCAGACGCAGATTGCAGTTGAAAAGGAAAAGTGAAAAGTTGAATATACAAAAAAAAAAGTTCAACAGGCAAATTGATAACGTTGACGGCGTCCATGCCACCCAACTCATAGTGCAAGCAAAGAAAAATGAAATACTGAAGTACAGCGAGTAAACAGGGCGAGACGAAAGCGGATGTGGCGCCGCCATCAAATCATTTTGCAAGCGGAAAAACCGCTTGACAGCCACGAGAAGGAGTTGCTCTTGTTTGCCATTGGCAAAATAAAGAAATAATGCACAACAAATCCAAGGAAAATGGTAAAAAAAAAATTAAAGGATACTCAAGTTGGGTGTGCGTCGTATCTAAAATACACAGGGTATATTAATACACAGGGTTGATTGTCAGTCAAATAAAATAGAAACCATCCCATGAATTAAGGATATGCAACTGAAATGAACGGACTCTCTCTTGCTGATTGTCACGCTATTCACAGATATTCATGTCTTATTGCCTTGTACAGTGTAAAGCCAGCCTAAAACAGAGTTACCATACATTCAGAACATACAGAAATTGAAGTAAAGAACCTCCGATGGCAAGTCACAACATAGAGTCACGCAACCATAGTTACTAAACAGAATTAACTGAACAAGAGTCACTGTATAAGATTCACTATAAAAAGTCAATGATCATAAGTCACTGAACATGAGTCACTGAGCAGGAGGCACTAAACAAGTATCACAGAACTCGAGTCACTGAGCAAGAGTCACTAAACAAAAGTCACTAGGCGAAAGTCACTGAACAAAAATCACTGAACCAGAGTCACTGATCTGAAGACACTGAACAAGAGTCACTGTACAAGAGTCAATGAACCAAAGTCAATGATCATTAGTCACTGAATAAGTGTCACTGGACAGGAGGCACTGAAAAGGAGTCACTGGCGAAAAGAAGAAGAAAGAGACACTATGCAAGAGTTACAGAACAAGAGTCACAGAACAGTAGTCACTTTACATAAATCAATAAACAAGAGGCATTGAGCAAAAGTCACAGAACAAACGTCACTCAACAGGAGGCACAGAAAAAGAGTCAGTGAATAAGCATCACTGAACTAGAGTCACTTAACAAATGTCACTGGACAAGAGACACCGAGCAAGATTCACAGAACAAGAGTCACTCAACAATAGTCACTTAACATGCGTCACTGTACAAAAATCAATGAACAAGAGTCATTAAACAAAAGTCACTGAAAAAGAGACACTGAACAAGAGTCATTGAACACGAGTCACAAAACTCAGTGAACAAGAGTCTATTAACCAACTGACCAAAAGTCACTAAACAAGACTTAATGAACAAAACTCAATGAACATACACTGCTCGCCACTTGAATAGGACACCTCTAAAGTCGATTTTCTATAGTTAATTGCTGCTAAACCAAGCCATCTAGGAAAATAATTTTTGTTTTCTTATAAAGTTTATTTAAATGTAGTAATTAGACGAAAATAACAAAATTATTCAAAAGTTGTAGGTATACAAAAAACATTGTTAACCAATAAGTAACAAATTTTGGAGTCTTCATTTTGCACCACTTGAATAGGACACTTTATCTAAAAACCATTTAAGAATATTTCAATCCTTTTCAAATAACAATATTACTTAAATAAGAAATCACTAACATGTTTTTAAACCAAAAAAGTTTTTAATAGTGTGTTGAGCCTCCTTTTTTCTCCAAAACCTCACACATTCGGTCTGGAAGGGATGCATACAATTTTCCCAAATAATTCAACGATATCGAGCCCCATGCTAATTTGATAGCTGCAATTAGTTCGGGAACACTCGAATATTGCTGGCCTGATCCATATACTTCACGTGTTAGCCATCCCCACTCATTCTCAATGATATTCAAGTCCGGTGAATAGGGTGGCCAGTTTAATAACTCCACGTTTTGGCTCGCTATATACGATTTAACAATCCGGGCCGTATGTATAGGGTCATTATCATGTTGATAAATCCATTTTAGATTTGCAAAAAGAGTTTGGAAGTGTGGAAAGGCCTCTTTCAATATACCATTATAACACAACGCATTCATGGTGGTTGGAATAAATTTAAGCTCACAGGTGCCATAATAGGAAATGGCCCCCCATACCATAATACCTTCAGCACTGCTGTGCAACTTATCAAGATGGTGTGGTTCTTTTCGAAGATCATGAAAATAGTAGCTGTAGCCATAGGGGCCCTCCAAATTAAACTTTTTTTCGTCCGAAAAGACAACACGTTGCCACTCCGAAGTCCAGGTGACATGTGCGCGCGCGATATCAAGGCGTTGTAACTTCCGAGCCGGGTTAAGAGGTGGCTTCTTCTTGATTTTTAGTCTCTTCAGGTGTGTAGCATTATTAATAACACGACGCATGGTTGTCAAACTTGCTTTGACGTTGCATTTTTCCCTTATCTTGGCCAAAGAGTCGTGCGAATTGGAAGCTTCTCTTAATATAAGTCGCTTGTCCGCGATGGTAAGCACACTGTGGGTGCGGCCCTTCATGATTTTACCATAATTAGCCTCATTATTTAAAAAATTTGTTATGGCGTGAAGCCTCCTGTCGACTTTTTTTTTGGTATTTTGGCAATAGAAAGGCCAGAATCCTTGTAAGCTTGGATTTTTCCTTTCTCCGACTCAGATAATGAAGTGCCACGCCCCATTTTAATTTTTTTTAATTTTATATTTTTTAATTGAAGTATTAACGCAAAAAGTTTAAGTAAACCAAAATTTGTGTACACGTGTCAACGATAGCGACCAAATAAAATGCATGTTCTATTCAAGTGGCGCAAAAATTCCATTGAATTTTTGCGAATGCTCACATAAAGTGCAGACAACTTTATAACGGTTCTATTCCAAAACTTGGAATATACCAGAAAGAGCGAAGAATGCTTGCACAAAGATAATAAGCAAAAAATACCGTTATTCTACCATTTCGTTTTCGAGTTACGAGCAGTTTTAAAGAGAGCATACAGGGTGTCCTATTCAAGTGGCGAGCAGTGTAAGTCACTTTGCAAAAGTCAATGAACAAGATTCATTGAAAAAAAGTCACAGAACAAGAGTCACTGAACAGGAGACACACAACGAGGATCACTAAATAAAAATCACTAAGCTAGAGTCACTGAACTAGAGTCACTAAACAAATGTCACTGAACAAGATTCAGTGGACAGTTTACTCGCAAAACGCTAGATTTGGCAAAAAAGAAAATGCTGTTCTGGCAACACTGTTAATTTTTATGCTTCTTTCATTTCGTTTCTTTAGAAGTTTACACTTATTAAATTCTTTCCCGTACCGTCCTAAGGGACATAAACTAATTTTCAAGTCGTGAGGAAATTTTCAGAATTACAAATTATTCCCTTCTTGTCAAGTGGATGCTGAAATTTGCTTACTGTTAAGCAGCCATCTCTGGCTTTCGTTTTCACTTTTGCTGTATCCAAATACCCAAACTGACGCATAAAGTTTGACTGATCAGAAATATCACCCTAGTTAGTGTCTAAGACCATAAATAGTGGCTATTAATCATCCAGAATCTGGTCAAGATCATCTATTGGCAACGAATATATGGTTGGCCAAACATAGCCTGGCCAGCAACCAATTATTGATTTTGTCGCCCGACTTAACCTCAACTTCAGGTATGTAAAAATGCAGAACCAGTTTTCATTTGTTCTCGAGGTTATAACTCCGTGTTTTATACATTGTTGCAACAAAGTGATTGTCCTCGTTAGTGCTTTGGCACTTGTGTATACGAGACACTTTGAATCAGTGCTGACCACATAAAGCATTTTCCGAATCTGGATTCTACCTCAGGGTTAAGTGGAGAATCACCATATCGAGAATCGTTTGTGGAATTTTGTGCATTTCGATATCTCTGCTAGAACTATGCTAACGGCTCAAGTACTCTTGTTTTGGGTGTATGTGTACTTGTATAATCTTCAGCAGATTTAGCGATTTCATAATGCTCCCGTTTAGGTACACAAAAGGCCTTCTCGTTATTCCTTCCCAATTTAATACCCTAATGGAAGTTGAATCACGTATTTTTGATCGAAATATGCGAAATATGCATAGATATACAACGATAATTATGAAATAAATAATGTTTAAAGTGCATCCATAGCAAGTGTACCTGCGTCTTGAATTCGGCAGAGCCATATAATCTCACACCGCTCTGCATAGTAGGGCGGGTATAGAGGAGGGCAACACCATCAGACACCACTTAATAATAACATTTCCAGGATAGATTCCGTATTCTATGGTTTATCCTTTCCTTTAGGCTCTGTCTCCTTTTATTCTATAGCGAACCCCCCACTTTCCCTGAGCCAAGCCGGCCAAACATTTAGACAGAGTGTGTTTTCGACATTCATAATTTGGAAAAGTAGGCAGATGTAAAATTTGTTGTATAAAAACTTTTACATTACTTCACAACTGCGTAGAGGCCTTAAGAAAACCATCTTAATACAATTTTTTTAAACCTTGATCAAGGCAACCCTTTTCTACGAATTGAATTCACTTGTCATTGAGCTGTCGGTTTCAACTGCTTCTACTGGAACTGCTTCTGGATCTATTACCGTAGATATGAATATCGCCCTCCATATAACTTTATTAACATTGAGTTCAACATACAAACGTTCATACGAAAACTGAAATGAAATTGAGAACAGGCCTGATACTGAACTTTTTAAGCCAAGTTTGTCAAAGAACTTTACATGCTGAAAATCGTATGGAGAAAAGTACACCTTTAAGAACATAAGCGCATTGTGAAACATGACTTTTAGAGTCGTGGTAGCTGCAGAAAGGCATCTATTCATTAAAACTCTCGCCTAGAATTTATTTTCCTAACTTTGATGGTAAGTTATAAAGATTTTAGCCTCCCCCCACTCGTTTGCCTATAGTGCGTCGTGGACATTGCAGATGCAGACAGCTGACCGACCAACCGTCCACGTTCCGTTGCGCTTGGTTATTTTATAAAATTTTTGCTCGTTTCATTTCGCTTTTCAGTTTGCCTGCACGTTCCTCTGTTTGACTTTCATAAACTTTTAACGACTTCTGCTTTTTTGCCTTTGCCTGTCTTACATGGAACGGGAGTACAAACAAAACAAAATAAAGAAATTGTTGAGAAACTTTCCACTTATAGTACGTACGTACACACTTGTTTGCAGTAATTCCGCCTCATTTCTCACTTTTACAACAATTTCCAAATGAAATCCAACACAAATTCGGTCACACATTCATCAACTATTTAAGTGTGTGGCCAAGCTGATCTGCTGGCAACCAGGTGACCTCCATTCTGGGGAAGCCCTCGCAGCCTTTGCAATTAGTCAATGGCTGTGGCACATTTTCGCTGCCTGGCTGCCACTGGCCACAAATTAAATCATATAAATGCGCAATTATTTAATGTCAGGGCCATGGAGAGGATCGGGAAAGCCATAATAAATTAACAGTAAGAGCCAGGGCCAGGGCGGAACAGTTTCATTGAAAATGGCACAAAAATAAATGTAAATTAAAATGCATAATTTATGTGTATTTTGCAATTATTTACAAACGCCAACAGATAATGCAAAGGCCGCCAGCTGAGTAGGAGTTGCCACTGGGGAGCCGAGCAGGGCGTAGAGTCAATTGCTCATTTGGTTATGGCATTCCGCATCTGCTGCCCGCAACAATGGAGTCCCAGTTGACCAATGAATGCGTAATGTGTGTTGGGTGTGCGTGTGTGGCCATCGCTAATTGTATGATTGTGTGTGTGTGTGCGCGCGCCTTATCGCCACAACGAGCGTCAGGTCTCAGCAGCGACTTTGCTTATCGTGTGCGTCCTTCCTGGGAGTTGGCGACCGTGTTGATATAATTATATAAATTAAATGGCGCGTATTTTGTTTCAGGCAACTCAATCGAAATGTCAAAGTCACCAGCGTAGGGGGAAATGCATAAATAAGGGTCAAGTAATTGCAATCTGGCCAGAAACAAAAAATACCAACAACAACCCGGTAACTTGAGCTTGGCAGCTCATGAATATTGTGCTCATGCAAACGGGTAACGAGCTGTCAGAGATTAAGTTGCCAGCGTTATTTTTTATTATATTTAGCCAAGGGTAAAACGGCAGAGGGTGTGTAGATAAGGGGGGATAAAAACAACATTTTGCATATGGAAGGTGGCTCAGCGAGCCAAGGCGAAATCGTTTTGACCAGTTCTCAAACAAACAAACAAAAACCCATAGCGAAACAGAAACAGAAACTGAAACCGGCGAAAGGCAGATGAAACGAACACTTGGCGGGGGCGGGTGTGGGGGTTGGGGCAGGTCAGTGTGCAGCCCCGAGGACACAGTTGCAAGCGAATTTATGCGCTTTGTTAAACAGCAGGAGCAGAAAAAATATGGTAAAAAGAGAAACAAGCAATCCGCGTCAGGCGGCACTGGGTCTGCATAAATAACACGGGCTGCCCCTCTCGCTATGCAATACAAATGAAAATCGTGTTTGCTTTGGGTGTAAAGTGGCATGTGGCATGGTAGCAGGGTGGCATGGTGGAGCAACATTTTCGTTGTTGCTCCTTGTGATTTACAACAAAACAAATATGCTGCCGGGAGCGGAGCAGGGGCTGCGGCTTACCCTCACCTTAGCACACGCCGACAGACAGACTGACTGGCTGACTGACTGATTTACAAGGCTGCAAGTTGAGATTGGATGGCGCTGGGTAAATAAAATAAGCGCCGGCAACGGCCAAAGGGCAGACGATTGCAGTCGCCATGCAATTTTCGTTTTTCGCATTTCGCAAAATAATTAAAAGTTAAAGGAACGACCAGCAGATTCAGTTGCAGATAGTGGGACACTGCACTATATAAGTTTGCCGCGAGTGCATTGGTGCAGTTAATTGCAAAGTTTGCTTTTAGCAGCAGGTGTCAAGGCTGCACTTGGTTGCATGCCCCCAAAAATCTTTATTTTTCCGTTTTAAAAGCGAATTTTATTTTCATTTCTTTTTTTATATTTTAATTACACACGACGCTTTCGACTCGGTCTCGTGTGCATTTATCAACGGAAATCATAAATTACAGACCGCCGACACATATTTCATACGACACACACACACACACACACACGCGGCACCCGCCACTCCCCGGCATATTTTTTGTATCTCTTTTAATTTAAAATCAGACTCGCAACGCATCTTAATTGCTGCATAAACGAGGCAGACAACGACAACAATACTTTCAAGCGGCGCCACAACCAACCATTGCCACACTGTACCCTCGCTCTGTTGTCCGCCCTACGTCTTTGATTATCAAGTGCAATCAGAATGCAGCGAAACGAAAGGCAAACGAAGAGGGGAGACATCGCCAGATGCGAGGCACAAATAAATCGTCCGAATTGTTTTTCATATTAATTTCGTATGTGCATTTATCCGACGTAATTTCTCAAAAAGATTACACGGAGGTAAGAGAGTGAGTTATGAAGGGCGGGAATATAAGCAAAGTAGTGAATGGCTGACTAGGGGTCGCATTTAAGAGAGTCAAACAGCTACAGGCGGCAAATTGAGATTGCCACACTGTGGGAAAAATGCTCTGAAATTTGACCTTTTACATTTTCACTATGGAACTCGTAAATTTACACTGTGAACATTTTATTTATGAAAATATGAAAATATTAAAATGTTGTTTTGGGTTTTTAACTAAATTTTTTGTCCAATTAGTTTGTTCTGAATCAAGAGCAGGAATCTGCCCTCTTGGAGCCACCTCCAAAAAACACCGAATTATATTAAATGGAATTTAAAAATGTTTACTTACTCTGCGGGGATTCGATCTCGGGGCCCTTGGTCTGAAACACAATTGAAACGTCCTCTCTACTGGTTGCGCCATTGCGAGCGCTGCACAGTGGGAGAAACGGTTGATTAAGCCACGATTAATTCAAATTTTAAAATAAATATTGGCTCCAATATCATTTTGCTTTCGAAAACTAATATATCCGTTAAGCTAAAAACTCCTTTCGTTTTGCTTTTCTCTCAATAATCGCACAGCTGTAAAGCTTCAGACACATCATATGTTTCACCAGTTACCAGCCACCAATTTTGACCACGAGCTGCAATTTATTATAGAATTAGCTTTAATTATATTCCAATTCAACTTTTTGCTCCCATATAAAGTTAAAGGTACACAGAAAAAATAGATTACGATATTTAGTATCAATCTAGTATTTTGTAGTATCCAGTTGGCCTTCATCTGAAAAATACCCAGATGATTTGTTCGAACATATCACTTTGACATTTCGAACACATATTCTTTTATATCAATGATATATTATTATAGTATCAAAGCTATATTTTCAAAATACCTGTAGGACATGGTTTTAGTTTCAAAGAAATATTTTTAAAATATCAAAAGGGTATTATTGTAGTACCAATGCTTTATTTTTATAATATCAAAGCTATATTTTTATAATACATATTTCAATTATTATGTTAATTATCTTTCTGGAAAAATCTGCTCTTTGTCGCTGAAAGAAATGTAATTAAGGTCAAAGTTAAGTCCACACTCTAGAAAAATTGTAAAATTTATATATTAAGAAGAATAATTATTTCAAAACAAAACTTACCAATTAACTTTTCGTACACCAATTTTTCAATGTTTAGTTTTTGTATCAGCTCATACACAATATCATATCATATCATCAATATCATATCAGTAATATCAATATTTGCATTTCAAAGTGAAACTATTTAATATCAATATGAACTTGTAATACCACATTGATACTAAAAATATTATATTGATGTGTGAAATGATCAAAGTGATATAAAAAATGCCCTAGTGATATGATTTGAGATCAAAGTAGACATCGAAATTCTGAAAGTAGAAAGAGATACACAGAGTTTCTCAAATCAAAGAGACACAGCAATAGTCTATCTTGAAAAAAGCAAAAACAATGCTCATTGCTCTGCTCATTGCTTTCTTCGTGAACGTTTCGAAATTGGCGTCGGGTCTGGAGCGAGCTTCTAGTTTCTTCTTGCGAATTTCGTCATTCGATCTGTGCTGTCGCATGTGAGAGGTAAGTAAAAAAAGTGTAAGCGGTAAGAGTGAAAAAAAAGGTTATTGCCTTTATTCAGTCGCTAATAGTATGCACGATTATAATACACACACTCATACATACATATTGTGCGTATTTTTTTAATCAGGCTTTTCCAAATATGAAGAAATCCGAATTTTTAACAAATTAATTGATTATCTATTTAAATTGGGCAAAAAGGTGTTCCAATCCGAAGTGCGAATCAAAACCTTCACCTAACGTAGTAGCATGTAAGCATCCTGTATATACAACTCTAGCCTTAAGCACTTGTATATAGCTCTAACTCTAATATATATGTAAATGCATATGCATATGTGAGAGCGAGTACTAATAAAGCGATCGGCGTTTGGTGCACTAAGAAAAACCTAGAACGAGTAATTTGAGTACGAACGCTCTTGAAAAAAAAATTAGTCGCTCTTGAATTTTCAAGAATTTCGCTCTTGGGATCGAGATAAATTCGTTCTAAACGTTCTCAATTTGGTTTTTTATAGGCAAGGGGGGTGAGGGCAACTTAACTTTGAGAGAGTATCGTTGGAGTCGCTCTCGCAGAGAGTGAGGGCGCATGCGCAGTTGGTCGTTGAGAGAATGAGAGCGCAGAGACTGAGAGCGCATGCGCAGTTTGTTGTTGTGCGATGCGTATGAAAGGCAACTGCGTTTATTTATGTGTGATTTCGTCGCGTCTTCTAGCTTAAGGAAGTTAGCTGAGCTCGTTAAGCTGCCCGTCGCCTGTGTGTGTTTCAGTCTTTCAAGGTACCGTGTTCAAGTCCCAGAAGATTAAAAAAATAAAAAATATCTATGTGGTTATCTCAAAATCAATCACAGTTTAAAACAAAGTTTGTGGTGGGTGGTGGTGGTTGGGGTTGGTGTGGTTGATAATGGTGCGTGAGACCGGGGGAGGGGGACGAGACGCGGACTACGTCGGTCAGGTCGGGTCGGTCGTGTCTCTCCCACCCCCCACCCAGAATATTATTTTTAATTTTTTTATTTTGAGAATTATTCGTTCTTGGATCAAGTACTAAAACTCTTGAATCAATAATTATTCATACTTGGATCAAGAGCTGAAACTCTTGAATCAGGAATGTCGGGATCAAAAATTCACTATTGAATCAAGAATTTCGCTCTGGGATCAAGAATTTTCACTCTTACCGTACTTTTGAGAACGAATGCTCTTGATTCAAGAGCGAAATTCTCTATTTTTTCTCTGAGTGTGCGGATGTGTCCCTGTGTCTTCTTTTGAGTTACCACTCTAAGAACCCCGAACCTTAAAATTTCGAACATGAATCATTGTTAAAATTTGGTTTGGACCCTCGAATCGGAGCTCCGAAAACAATTATAGGGTTTGCAGCCTTATTAATAACAACACACTGACACATTTTTGAACTCAAAAAATTTGATAGCGTTGGGACCAACAAATTCTGAAAGGGTATGATGGTAGTATAAATACCCTGTCTTGGTTTGGTCTGATTAGCTGCCGTTTTCTTTTTATTGCACTTTGAGCTTTTCAGCTTCAGAGTAGGACTAACGATTCCATATCTCGTAAATTATTGTGAATTTTTGCTTTTATATCTTTAGCAAAGCAGTTGCTCTTGGCTTGGCCTACAAAACATTTCTTAGGAAAGGCCTATTTCCAGAACGCACGAAAATAAATTTTTATGTCAAACTTCACATGGAAAGAAAAACTTTTGAAATGATTTGAAATCTGAATGCTATTACACAGCGGTCTTATTTGTATGAAGTATTGTGCCGAAATAAAATTTTATGTCATCGGGAATCAAGCCTTTACCAATCAAAAAAATTAATTCTTCATAATCAAAATTACAAAAGTTGCCCGAAAAAGACAAGTTTTGACCACTTTTCAACTTCATCTTGAAATCCGTTTCAAATTTAGACAAGTAATACAGCACAAAGTTGTAGCTTAGACCAAAATAATCAAACCGTTAAAGCAAACCAACTTCATTCAATTACTCTTTCAAATATTTATAGGCTAACACGCATGTACAACTGTCATAAAATCTCGAAAAAAACCGAATATTTTCGGTAAAAAAGTAAAAAAATTAAATTTGTAATTATAATTTTTAAGTTATATTTTTTTTTTGTACTATTTTCTTAATTTAATACAAAACAATCGAAACTTTTGACCATTGGTCATTTCTCGAGTTTTGATTACAATTCTACATGCTTAAGGGCCCGTAACTATATAAAGGACCAATCGAATGACGTTGGTAAATTCCAACCGTTTGTTTGTTTAAGTCTTAGCTACGTTTTTGTCCTGCATTGCTCGGCAACTTCGTTACAGTTTTCAAGATAAAATTGATAAACAGTACAAATTGAGGGAAAACATGACGATTTTACGAACTTTTTGTAATTTTGAGTATATAGATGTGACTTTTTTGATTTGCTCCTTAAAAATGTTTTATAAGCCAAGCCAAAAGCAACAACTTCCTCTAAGACGTCAAAACGAAATTCCAAAAAGTTTACGAGATATGCAGTTGCAAGTCCCAATCAGAAGCTGAAAACTTTAAAGTTCAAAAAAAGAAAACGGCAGCTAACCAGACCAAACAAAGCGAATGTTTTTGTACTACCATCATACCCTTTCAGAATTTTTTGATCTCGACTCGATCATTTTTTTAGTGTTGCACAGTGAAATTAAAGTAAATCATAAGGCTATCCCAGATCCTACAAATTCAACCACTTGGTTCAGAGGTATGGTACATGGGGTGGTAGGTTTCTTAATACAAGAAGTCTACAATAACAGCTAGCAGCTGTGTTTACACACAAAACGAACATTTCTGCTCTACTAAATACTTCACTGTAATTTTCTCATATCTATTCAAAACAGAAAATTCAAACTCTTTTCGGATTTTTCTCAATTAGGGCACATTTTCATTTTATTTCTACTTTCAATAGAAGTAGCCCAATCTGAGTATTTCATCAGAAAGGCTTTATACATACATATCAGGAATTTGCTTTTGGTGCTGAATGACCGTTCTGAGCAGGGCGCCACAGCAGCAGACTGTCAAAGCCAATTATTCATAGCTTATTTCGAGTTCATGTCCATTGAGGTCTGTTCCTTTTGTTTGGGTTTTAAATTAGAGCAGAGGTAATATCATTTATAAAAGCGCCTAACAACATGCCCCATACGTGTATGTGTGTGTGTGTGCATTGATGTGCAGAGCTAATGCGACCCCAGAGAATGACCAGCAGGAGCAGGAGCAGCACGAGCGCGCTAACGAGCTGTACCTTCGAGAGCTGGAGGCCGTCGCTGCAATTGTTGCCAAAGCTGAATGCCAACGCAAATAGCAGCTGAGGGGCAACTGAAACTAAAGTCAAATGTGCAGAGAAAAAAAGAAAAAAAGAAAACGTTGAAAATAGTTACAGCTGCAGCAGCCAAATCAGAAAATCCGATTTGCATGGATTTGTTGGCTTCTTTTGTTGTCCTGGAGTATCCTTGCCGCTGACGCCAATGCTGCTTGCTATTATGCTGCTGCACCGAATTGTTGCTGTTGACTTTGTTATTTTTTCTTAATGTCCGCTCAATAAAAAACTGCTGCTGCCGCTGCTGTTGCCTCTGGCATTGCCATTGGTGCCCCGCCGCATTTGTTTGTTTGTTTGTTTCTGCTAAATTGTGTTTTCCCTGTTCATTTATTCGTTTTGCTTTGTTCCTCCGTTCGTTGGCATTTTTTTCCCAGTGATTTTACATGTAAGCATCCTTGTGAGCTGTGTGGCATGTCCACAATTGAGGCAACCACTACGAGTGCTTGTCCATCGTCCACTCGTATCCTGAATCCCTGTCCGCTTATATATGTACAAGTGTGTGTTTACCCCGTTTATGTCCTCTTTTTACATTCCTTATGTCTGCTCCAGGCAATTCCCGTGGAGTAAGCGTCATCGGAGTTGTGCAACATTTGACCCACGCTCCACCACCTCCCCCACCTACCCTTGCACTGTCAATTGTTCGATTGTAGAGCATTGTATGTGTGTGTATGTATGTCCAACAAGGATTTCTCATGTACAATAACGTAATCTACATAATTTTCTTTCAGCTTGGCTACTGTCGTGTCTCTCCTCATGTCAACATTTCCCCACAACATTTTTCAATTTTTGTGGCTAGCATTTGACTTTGTCTCGTCCTTGTATGAAAATTGCCTGCCCCCCATCAGTCACTTGTTGCCAGTTCTCCCACTCAATGCGGTGTGGGTGGGATGAGAGCATGTGTCTGCGTTCCGGCAGCTTGCAGCTGACCCCTTTTTAGCGGACAATCGCTTTATTATGCACAGAATTGTGGTCAACAATAATAGCAGCCCACGGCTGAGGTCATAGTACATCATAAGTGGAACGGCCTAGGACGAGGGCAGTTTGATGAGATCTTTATTCGAATTTATCTACAGATTTGTTGTCGTTTATACTCTGTACCAAAGGTACACAGAGTATATTAAGTTTATGCAAAAGTATGTAACAGAGAGAAGTAATCATTCCCGAAACTATAAGGTATATATATTCTCAATCAGCATTAACAGCCGAGTCGATATAGCCGTGTCCGTCTGTCCGCATGAACGAAGAGATCTCAGAGATGGTAGGAGATATAGGTTTGAAGTGAATGCGACACCAGCGTCTAATACTTGCAAGCAGATCAAGTTTATTTTCAATTTTGGCCACGCCCCCTCCCACCTCCGCAACGTCATATCTTTCAAAGTTTTGTACATAGGATGGTTTGTACCTTCAAGAGATATTTTGTTATCAAGTTAATCGATTTGCCGAAGGAATGATACAGATCGTATGAACTATACTCAAGTTATGACCAAAAGTCAGTTCCCATCAAAGATCTGGTTTGATTTGGTTATGGCAGCACAGGTCACACTATTCATCACGATAAGGCAGCAGCAGCAGCTGTACGATCGAACAATAATTGTTTGCATTTTAGCTATATTCAATAAAGATAGTTACACCTATTAAACCATGAAGCTAATAAAAGCATGGAGAACTATTTCGACACCAGCCAGCTAGATCCTCAACAGCAATTCGAGATTTTTTGGACAAGTGTGCCACACACACACAGCCCGCTCACACATGCTGACGACATCTACAGCAAACACTTAAGCACATTTTGGCGCGTTCACACATCCACATAAAATGCGATTCGCCGCTCAGGGAGCACACACCTTGCGATCATCAAGAAATTCGTCCAACTAGGATTCAAGCATTTGCATCCTGCAACAGCAGACAAGATGTTGTTTTGAACAATGGAATTTCTCTACAAATTGTTAACCAGCAACGCAATTTGGCGCATTCGCTTACACACACATCAAGCTCTGCCAGCGACGCCAATGCACACTCACAGCGTGATATGTACTAGAGAACTGCAAAACATACCAAAAACGTATACGCATACATATAGCTTTAAATGCGTCAATGCTTCAATGCGTATCCAGTCAGAAAACGTATGCGTACTTCAACACGCATTTTAAAAAAAGTACGTATACGTATACTTTATAGTGCGTATGCGTATTTCAACTACGGTGACGTATCCCTCTAGTACGGCTGGGGTCAGTCACACTATTTTCGTCAACCCAGCGTTGCTCTTTGTACGTTGATGCGTCGTGCCGCCTGTCAAATTGTAACATGGGCCGATCGCTAGACAGAGAGAGAGAGAAGGTCGGCCCATACATGGCATTGGGTCGAGCGAGCGTCGCTTAAGTCGCCCCTTGCATGTCATTGGGTCGAACGAGCGTCGCTTATGTCGCTTCTCTGCATGGCATTGCGTCGACCTAGCGTGCCTGGAGAGTCGTTAACGTATTGAGCGGACATCGCCTTGAAAAATACGTCAGTCGAGCGTCAACGACAGTCACAAAATCGTCGACGGATCGTTGATACAGCGTGGATCGGCCGTACTAGAGCGATACTTCAAAAGTACGCACACTACGTTTTAATATTTGAGGCATACGCACACTACGCTTAATTTCAGTGCGTATACGCAAATCAAAACGCGTGTACGCACTTTTTATTCAAAATTTATAAAAGCCGTAAAAATTGTCCCTATTACATACTTTTGCATAAACTCAACAACTATAAAAATATAAAAGATCCTTGGTCAAGACAAGATTACCCAAATATCTCTGGAGCAAAATTTTGTAAGCTTGTGAAATTTGCAGCTGCCATAATAAATTGAATCTCGGCTTGGCCTTTAATGGATGTTGTAGCCAAACTTATTTAACATGCTATAATAATTTGCCGGCCGATGTTTAAATGCTGTAATACAACTTCCAGAAACAGTTCACCAAAACCAAACAATAAAAAGTGGTAAAGAACACTATGTTTTCTCATATTTTCATAGGGTGATTCCCTAAATTGAACTAATCTAAGCAAATCTTAAATTTATTCATAGCCCATTTGAAAATTTTCGTTTTCTCTGCCGCGATAGAGCCATTTTTTCTCATTTTGACATAAATAATGCATATTTTTTTTTTTATAAAACTTTTGCTATCTAATATCTTTCTGAGGGTACACAGGGTAAAAAAAGAATGCATACGAAACCATTAGAAACCATGTGATTGCAATTAACTGTAAGTTTTGTTTTGCATTACAATATAAAACACATAAATAAAATTATGGAAAAATGTATCGTGCGTCACAAAGGATTCACGTCCATTGATAAAAGCTGACAAAATATTTTTGCTGCAAATTTTTTTTTTAGGATCCTCTAATATTCATCTGTCGTTTAAAGTATTAGTCACAATTCAACTTTCAAAGTGACTTCCACTTTTAGTACCGTGCGTCACAAAACTTTGTAATCAATTATTTCGCAATGGGTGAAGAAAATTAGACCGCGTGAATTAAGACAGCGTTGTTGTTTGAACGGATTGTGGATTGATACTTTTAAACTCATTTCCACACCCACCGCGCGAAAATCGCGCCTCCGGCGCTTTTATACGTATAGAGAGCGCGCGATCTAACTTCATTTTGTGATGAAATTAAACAGCGCGGTCTAGTTTCATTTTGTGATGGCGGTCTAAATTCATTTTGAAGAATGAAAAAGAGCCGCGCGGTCTAATTTGATTTGATGGTCGCGACCTAAATTCATTTTGCAGAATGAAATTAGACCGCCTTGCAAAATGCACCGCGGCCTAAATTCTCGCGGTCTAATTTTACAGAGCCTTTCGCAACCTATTTCTAAATTATGTTTTATGCCATTCGAAGTTCACTTCAATCTCACTAAACACTGTGTATAAGTTGAAGGTATATCTTTGAAAAAAAAAATTATGTTTATATTTTAATCCAAAAACGAGGACGAAAGTAGCGTTCGTCACGCGGAAGTTGCCCATATAAAACTAATAGCAATAATAATTGTCGAGATTACTGTTCACGCAAATACCAAGGATAAGTTTTGGCTAAAATTAACTCATAACTAAGTATATTGCTAAGTAAAACCAACAAAAAAATGTAACAAAGTAACTTAGATTTCCTATAGAAATTTCGAAGTACACATAAATGAAGTAAAAATGAAGCATTTCTAAAATGCCTACTGCTCAGTTTGAGTACGTATTTAGTGCGTACTTTTCATAGTGCTTCAGCGTACGTACGCGTATTTCAACTTTTGCGTCTACGCACTACGCATACTCAGTTTTTTTCTGATGCGTAGTGTGCGTATGCGTAGCCCACTATTTCTAATGCGTATGCGTACATAAACGTATTTTAGAAATTGTGTACTACGTGCTTAGTACGCATTAATGAGGTAAGGTATTAAGGTAAGAATTAAGCAAAATTTAGGCATTTTAAGTTATAAAACTCAGGTATAAATTCCTTTATTTTACTCAAATTCTTTCCTTATTAGAGGAATTTCAAACATTAGTTTTTAGGTATAAATTTGATCCAATTATGATACAAAATTTATTTTAAATTCTAGGTGTTTTAATTGTCAATAATGTGGTAGAAACATACCATAAACTTTAAAGATTTTATATCCTGCAACTACGGTGACAAAAAATACGTATGCTTTCGATTGCCTTAGTTTAAGAGTACAAAAAAACCATTCATAATAATGTTGTAGTGTGGTCATATCCCCCAAATCTTAAGTATTTTATCTCATATAAAATAATACACTTTTTTTCAGAAATTACATTCTTATTTAGTTTATTTTTTTTATATATATATATATATATACAATTACTATGTACATTTCTATACAGGTCTTAAAATAAATAAAAACATTAAAAGCTTTGAATTTCGAAGTAAGTTTTGGATGTTTTGAATTTGGTAAGGTCGGTGAATAAAAGATTAATTTAAATGTTAATGTTTTGTTAATTTTCCCGTTTCATTTTCTAATCAGTGATCACGGAAACCATTGTGGTATTAGAATCGATAGTGTCAATATTAAAACAAAAAAAACTTTTCAATAAATGTCCAATTGGTTTGGAAGCCATATTTCAGATCTAACACGTGAAGAATTATAAAGCTCGCATCAATAGCCGTAGTCGGCGTAGTATACATAAAACTCGATAGCTTCAAACGCAGAAGGCCCAACACTGCATATAATAGATTGTAAGGTCTCCTTAATTTGATAGTTTCCCAATTTTTGCTTTGATTGCAGATTGAAGCTCTCCGGTTGTAGCGTGGTTTATAAAAAAAACTCTCCCTTGCATTTGCGATCGTTATTTTAACGCTTAGTTTTTTGTTATTTGGTTTGCGATCAGTGCGAAGTGCTGTTGGTATGAATATTCCATGGAGAATTATAAAAATTGCGGCACTATCATTACATGCATTCGGTTATGAAGTATAATAAGCTGTAAAGCACTCTCGCCTTTTTATTATACTCTGTACCGAAGGTACATAGAGTATATTAAGTTTGTGCAAAAGTATGTAACAGGAAGAAGGAATCGTTTCCGACCCTATAAAGTATATATATTCTTGATCAGCATCAACAGCCGATTCGATATAGCCATGTCCGTCTGTCTGTCTGTCCGTCTGTCTGTCTGTCCGTCCGTCCGTATGAACAAAGAGATCTCAGAGATGGTAAGAGATAGAGGTTTGACAGGTATGGGGCATATATTTCTTATACTTGCAGGCAGATCAAGTTTATTTTCAATTTTTGCCACGCCCCCTCCCGCCTCCGCAATTTGGAAAAAACGTCATATCTCCTACAGTTGTTGTTGATAGTTGAAGATAGATCGTTCGTACCTTCAAGAGATACCTTGTAAACAAAATTATTTATCGATTTGCTGAAGGAATGATAGAGATCGGATGAACGATACTCAAGTTATGAGCAAAAAACGGCCAGTAAACACCCCCCACCCTTCACCACAGCATTCTATTGAACGGCAATCTTAGTGAGAGAGAGAGAGAGTGAAACTTAGAGATGAGCGCGTATAGCTCGTAAGCAAATGCGAGCTGCGACGTTAAGGGTACAGAGTATGTTATAGTCGACTAGACTTTCTTTCTTGTTTTTAATTGGCAAGTAGTAAGTTTCGTAAGAAAAAAGATGATTAAAACATGATTATGACACACAGAACTTTGTGAGTTGTGATATCATACCTGAACTTCTGTTGATCCGGTCCACCCAAAATGTATATATATTTGTATAACTGCAGGTTAGAACATTATACAATTTTATTTTATTGACAACTATTTCAATTTTATTTAGGAATTAAAAAAACGCATCACACACTTTAT